>RYZW01000661.1:6439-27162 GCA_004367215.1 Colletotrichum trifolii
CTATAACTCCTAATGATTTAAACTAGCTAAACTAGTAAGAAAAATCTATCTAAAATAACTTTCTTAAGTATTACTAATATTACATAGTCCTACTAATAAGAAAATTCAGTACTTATCGATATTAGATGGTTTTACTAATAAGAAAATGTATACTATATTTATTCTAAGTAATCCTATATTATAGTCTTTCTTCTATCTATTTATAAGAAACTCTCTTCTTTCCTTTTATATATAACTTTATTTTCTTTCCTCTAGTTTTATATAATTCCTATTTTATACTTATTCTAGTACTACTAAATCGCTACTTTTTTACCCTCTTTCTTTTTTTGTGTTTTATTTATTACTATATAAACTACTACTACTACTAGATCTAGCCCCCCTAATAATAACTTTTTTTACTACTATACCCCCTCTAAGCCTACTACCTATACCTATAATAGTTATATTATTAAAGGTAATTTTAATAATAATAATGACTAACCCCCTATAATAGTTATTAATACTTACCTTAACTATTATTAGAAGTAAAATAGGAGTAGTATTACTTATTCCTATAAGTAAAGTTATAGCTACTCTTATTATAAGTATTTATAAATAAAAAGTAAGTATAAATAGGGATCTTATTTCTTTACTATAAATACTAAGCTATATATTATTAGCTACTAAATTAATTATCTATTTAAAAATAATAAATATATTATCTCCTCTATTATTACTATTTCTAAGAATAAAGACATAGTTATGCCCCGTTATATTATTATTCTATTACTTAAGTTCTCTATTATAGTTTAGTATTATAATAACTACTTCTATTATATTTAATAAGAAGTTTTTACCCGTATTACCACTATACTTACTATTCCTATTTCTTATACTAAAAGTATTCCTACCTCTACCTTTATTTTTACCTCTAAATAGGTTATTACTAGCTTTAGTAGTATTATATAAATAATAATTAATCCTCCCTCTTCTCTTTCCCTACTTTTATTATACTAATTTCTTTATAATAAAATACTATAATATATTCTAGTATTTATACTATACCTTACTAATATTATAGCTATATTTTTAGCTTTACTAAAGCTAGTTTACTTATCTACTACTATTATATTATTACTCCCCTAACTTAATACTAATAATATTTTACTTATAAATAAATACTTTTTATTAATATCCCTAATAATAAGGAAAAAGAAGAAAAGGATAATAATAATATAGGAAAGAAATTCTAAAGTAGTAAAGAAATATAGGATAATACTAATCTATTTACTTAATTTATTTATTGAGTATTCTAGGGGTAGGTTTAGTAAGTAATTATATATATTTCCTAGGGGCTATTATATTACTTAATTTATAACTTATATAGCTTTCTACTATTTAGTTACTTTTACTCTATACCTAGAATAGTATCTAAGCTCTTTACCCTATATATAGATTTAACTATAAACTTTACCTAATAACAATATTTATACTAATACTAGCTTATAACTAGTTAAAATAGTAATAAAATTACCCATTATTATAGATAATTATACTCCTAGTTCTAATATTTAACCTTATAGTAGTAGAATACTTCATAGTAATAATTAGGGAGAGTTTTATTAAGACTAAGGCTTAATATATATAACTAAAAATAACTACTAAGGTTATAAAGTTAAAAACTTTTATAAACTTCTTAAAAATAGAGTAAAATAGAATATTTATAAAAGCTAAGTATTCTATAATCTATTATTTTTCTATATCTTTTATAATAGAACTAAAATCTCCTCGAAATCTATATAACTACCTATAAAAAAATATAGAATAGGTATAGAGATATCTAGTTATAACTATTATAACTAAAACTATTACTTTATTGAAATAAACCTTAATAAAATTATCCTAAATACTATAATTAATAAGTAGTTTATAGATATTTAAAAGAAACTTATTTAGTTAACTTATANGTTTAAAAGTAGTAGCTAGTACTAAATAGTTATATTACTCCTATTAAATAGTAAAACTCCCTCTAGAACCTATTTACCTAGTTTAAACTATAATTACTAATAATAGATTATAGTATCCTATAAAACCTATAATAGTAACTAAGGAACTACTAAGTATATATTTTAGCTTCTATAATATCTATCTTTTTAAATATTACTAATTTACTTAGCTTATTAATAATAATTTAAAAGTATTAACTACTTTTTTTCTAATTAGTAAGAAACTAGTAATAAAATCTATTAATAGATTGGAATATAACTAGTTAAATATTAAAAAAAGTTTTAAAAAGCCTTTTTTTACTTATTTCTAGATATATATAATATTATAGATATTATAGTTCTATATAAATTTCTTTATAATCTATAATTAGTTTAGTTAGAAAAACTTCTTATTTATAATTTNAGTATACTATTCTTCCCTAAATAATTAGTAATAATAGAATTATATAATTCTTAAACTAACTTTATTTTTAGTTTATTAAAAAAGCTCTTTTTATTATTATTTCTAAGTATTTATATTTTCCTTTAAAATATTAAATATTTAAAACTATCTAGTTAATATTTAGAAATCTGAATTTTTGAATATATAAATTAGGAAAAGAGTTATATTCCCCCTACTAAATAACTATTTTAGTTGTTCAAAATATTAAATTTTTCCCTATTATATAAATCTAAAGTTTTTTAAATTAAGTTTCCTATTAAAAACTAATAGTTCTCCTAACTCGATTTTCTCTATTTAGAAATTACTAAATTATATACTACTAGAATATCCTTAATTTTATATTCTATTTTACTATTATTATTAATTATTATCACAGACCTAAGCCTTAGGGCTTATATAAGATATTACCATTAGGGCTCCACACAACCACTATCCCTATAGTCTAGTAAAAAGTTTTCACCTTAAGTATAAACTCTTCAAGTTTATCATAATATCATTAAAGCACTACTAAAGTACCTCTTATAACTAGCCTCTAATATTAATAAATTTCCTACTTAAGTTTAACTTAGTAGTAAATAATAGATACTAAAAGAAATAGAAAATANATAGAAGATAGCGAAAAGATAATAGTAGATACTACTAATCTAGAGCCCTCTATAAAACTTCTAATAGACTAATAGTAGACTAACCTAGTAGATAACGAAAACTAATCTTTTTAAGATATCTTTATAAAACTCTAAATAGATTATAATTTAGCCTTATAAGTATTATAAGTATTTAATCTGAAGTAGAAGCTACTCCTTATTAGTACCCCTTTTAATAGTAATACTTTCTATTTTCCTATATAGTAGATAACTATATAGTATAAGTTAGAAATTAATTAAGCTTTTATTAGGGGACCCGAAGACTTCTAGTAATACCTATAGACTAGCTTATTACTTAAAATCTAGATATAAGTTAATAACTTTTATATTATATAAAAGCTATAGTATAATTAGGATATTAATATATTCCTCTAGTATTTTACGAAATACTATAAAAACCCTTACTATAATATTTAAGCTTTTAAGAAGATTCACTATTTCTATTAGGGGCCTAAGTAAATATTTACCGAGTTTTTTATTAAATTTAAATTAGCTATAAAATAAGTAGGGGGGTATAACTAAACAGGGGATATTAAGCTAAACTACTTCTATCTAGCTCTCTCCTACTAAATTCGGATAGCTGCTATTAGCTACAATATTAGCTAAACGGACTATTATACTACTATCTAGTAATACTATATAATTATAATAGACCTCGAGATCTTTAATATAGAGTCGCAATACTATAGATAACTATAATCCCTCCCCTANAGATCTTTAATATAGAGTCATAATACTATAGATAGCTATAGTCTTTTCCCTAGTTAGAACTAATAATTAATTAGAATAGGGATATATAAATAATAGGTATAAAGGTAGTTTATATTACTCTAGTATTAGTATAATACTATTATACTATTACTTTTTAATACTATAGGAGATTAAATAGGTATATTATTATAACTAGTAAACCCTAGTTAGCTTTTTTTACTAAGGTATATAGGGTTTATTAGGTAGATATCATAGTTATTTAAGTATATATATAGGTTAGTATTTATATATATTATAGTATTAAGGGTTATTTTATTACGGAATATAAGCTATAGCTTACTTGCTTATTAGTAGCTTCTAATACTAATATTTAGGTTTTATAGTTAGATAAAAGGATTATAAATAATAAGGAAAAAGCCTAGTTTCCTAGAAAAGATTCCCTAAGGGGTAATTTAGTATAGTTACTAAGAATAATACTATAGTAATAGATAAGACTAGAGAGATATAAAGATAAATAGATAAGTTGTTTTTTCTTAGTTTTTATATTAATAAATAATAAGTCTTTTATCTCTATTTAGGTTAATAGTAGTTATAATTGTTATAGAGTAGTTAGTGAGGAGTTTATAAAATAGTAAGATTTTATATTTATTATATTACTATAGTTATACTAATTAGGTATTATCCTAAGTATTAACTATGAGACCTATATTACTAAAATAGTTAAAGTATAGATTAACCTTAATAGTTAAGTATTAGAAGCTTTATTTTATATAATTCTAGGGATAGTATACTTAGTTATCCTTAGGAAACTATAGTTATAATTTTAATAAGTTATTTTAGATTTTATAAGGAATAAGATATAGATAGATTTAGTTAGTAGTTTAATTATTTAGATTATTAGTAATATATTAAAGGAGATATATATAGATAGATTTGTAGATCCTATTAAATTACTAGTTATAATATTTTCTAGTCTAGAAAAGGGGAGATATAAGTAGTTAGTAACTAGTTTAGTATAGATCAATATAGTCCTAGTAGCTATATTACTTATAATTTTANTTAATTTAGTATAAATTAATATAGCCCTAATAGCTATATTACCTATAGCTTTAAAATAACTATTACTTGTTTTACTAACTACTTATACTTCTTTTATAAACCTTTTTAATAAAGATAAAACCTCTAGTTTTCTACTATATAAAAGATCTTTTAACTATTATATTTACCTAAAGAAAAACTAAGATAGAACTAAGCTAGACTTATTATAAAGACTACTATATAATATACCGAAAAAGTATTTCTTTAAAGTCTAATACTAAGTAATAGACCTAATAGATAAAAATTCAGTCTAGGCTAGTTTATCTATAGCTAAGATACCTATCCTCTTTATTAAGAACTTTAGGAGGAAATAGTAGTTTTATATAAATTATTACGCTTTTATTACTATTAGTACTTATAACTATTACCCTTTACTACTAATTAAAAAGATACTATAATTATTATCTAAAGTAATATAGTTTATAAAAGTTAATATTTATATAATTTTCTATAAGATTTATATTATAGAAAAAGATAAGTATAAAACTACTTTTTAGACCTATTTTAGCTTATTTAAATAACTTATTATTCCTTTTAAACTAATAAGTATACCCGTGACATTCTAATACTATATTAATAGTATATTCCGGGGTATTCTTAATAATTTTATTATAGTTTACTTAGATAATAATTTTATTTATAGCTATAAATTAAAGTATAACTATAAAGATAAAATTAAATAAATCTTTAAATAGCTATAAAAGGCTAATTTATACTTAAATTTAGAGAAATACGAATTCTTAGTAAAATATATAAAATATTTAGGTTTTATTATTAAAGTAAAGAAAAATATCTACTATAACCCTAAAAAAGTTAAAGCTATCTGGGAATAGGAAATTCCTAAGAATATCTATAATATCTAGAATTTCCTTAGATTCGTAAACTTCTACTATAATTTAGTTAACTATTTCTCTAGCCTAATAAAACCCCTTATATAACTAATATAGAAAAAAGTACTATTTTACTAAAATATTATATACTAATAAGTATTTAAAAAGCTTAAACTTATATTTATCTTAGAACTAGTTATAATTTAATAAGATCTTATAAGAATACATATAGCACTAAAGCTACTATATAACTCTACTAGCTATTATTCGACTCTAGTAGCTTATATAAGATATTTACTATTCTATTTAAGCGTATTTAGACGCTTTACTCTAGTTAGAAAAAGATATACTTTTTAATAACCTATTTTTAGATTATATACTATATTATTTATTTATTATAGTTATAAGCTTAATTATATTTAATTATCTCTAAATTACTTATAATTAATAAGTATAAAAGAAATCCTTTTTAATTTATCTTATTAGTTCTTTAACCTACTACTTAAAAATAATATACTTTACTACTAGTAGTTTTAATATAATAGTTAAGCTATTTAATAGCTCTAACTTTAACTATTAATATATTATATTTCACTTCTATATAACTAGCTAAGATATATAGTAATAAATTAATCTAAATACTAAACTTATTTTTAATATCTCAAAAACACTTAAACTACTGAAATTTAATGAATAGTTTAAACGAGAAAATATTACTTAAGAGAAAACCAAAAATATTATCCCTTATATACTTATTATTCTAGGGGCTTTTAACTACTACTTAGTAAATTTCAAGTTTTAAGTAGTTTAAGAATCTAATTATAAAGAAACTAAGAAGTATTATAATATAATTCAGATATAAGTTAATACTACTATTAATAATAGCTTTTTAATACTTATTTAAATAGAATTTCTTAATAATAGTAATATATCTTTTTAAGTTTTCCTAAAAATTCTAAAATATTAATATACCTAAAATAATTTAGTTATATAGTAATAAGTTAGAATTAAATATAAAAAAATCCTTGAAAAAACTAATTCAAATATCTCTAGTCTAGTATAGTATAATAAATAGTATACTATTTATTTCTAAGTAGTTATATATAATATTCTAGGAATCTAAGGAACTCTTATAGTTAAAAAGTAATTTTAAGTATTTACTTAATATGTTTTATTTAATTAAACTATAATTCAGTATTAGGATATTATTTTAAGAAAGATTCTAAACTTTAAAGTTGAAACTTTAGCTAAATATAGAGAAATCTTTATTACTTTATTTTATACTAAAAAGAATTTATTAAAAAGTTATAGTAAAATACTAGCTATCTTAGTTATTCTTATAAGAAAATTAAATATAACTTAAACTAAACTAAAATACTTATATAATTATAGGAGCTACTTATACCTTCTAGAAAACTACAAGTATATTAAATATACTATTACTAGCTTATATACTAGATTCCTTAATATTCAGATATCTATTACTATTTAAAATAATATTATAGATAAAGTAAATAACTCTAAGCTTTATACTCTATAATAGAAACTAGCTAAAAAAAGTTAGTTAAATACTAAGAAGTATACTAATAAAGCTAAGGAATCTTTTTTAAATATTATAAAAACTAAATTAGCTCTTTTAACTAGTAGATCTAGTAGTAACTACCCCTCTAATTTAATATATAATAGTATTAATCTTACTCTCTTTAAAAAGCTATCTAAAGTTCCCTTAGAAGTTTTCTTAATTATTTAAAGATCTTATATATTTTCGAGGAATACTATTTTTAATAATTATAAAATAATCTATATTACTAATTTAATAGATTTCTTTAAGAAAAGATCTTTTAAGCTTAATAAAAGAATAGATTTAGTTTAATATAATTTAGCTAACTTTCCTATAGTTAGATAAAATAAGTGAATTATTAAAAATATCCTTAATAGTTTAAAAGGGAAGAATATACTCGATTTAATATTAGATAATATTACTTATATTAAAAACTTCTATACTAATATTATCTTAGAAATTCTATTTCTTAATAAAACTAAAATCTAATATATAAGACTAGACTATACTTTTAAGTTTAGCTTAATTAAGTATTCTATTATTATAAGATAGTTATTTAGAAAATATAATTTTATTTTCTTTAAATATAAACCTATTTTAAACTATCTTATAATCTATTTAAATACTTCTAGTATTNTTATTTTAAACTATTTCATAGTCTATTTAAATACTTCTAGTATTATCTTAGAATTACTAAATATTCTATTTTCTCAACTATACCCTAAAATAGCTCTCTTTAAGTTAAAATCTAATAATACTTATATATAGTATTCTTAAGTAAGATATCTAAAATAGACTACTCTTAAATATTTAGTTTTTAATATTTAGGGGGTAAAAATCTCAAGACTAAAGTAATTAGACTATTCCTATTATACGATAGTTTATTCTTAACAGGTTATCTCTAGATAAACTTTAGAATTATACTTAGTTTACTTATTTTATTATATTACTTAAGATCTATTTAATTTCCCTGAAATATATATAAGTAACTCCTAAGTTTTGATTATTAAAAATAAATTTTCAAAACTCCTAAACTTTTATTATTAAAAATAAGTTTTTGAGTTTTCTCTTTTTACTTATACTAATTAATAAAACTTATAATTTAATCTTTTAAATATTATTAATATTTGAAAAATAAGTAAAAAGAATAGAGAACCTTTTTAATTTATAATATTTAATAAAATATTAAAAAAGTAGTAATAGTAATTAATAGAAAAACTAATTACTAAAAATAAATAATAAAGAAAAAAATTAATCTTAGACTATTTCTTTCTTATACTGAAAAGCTAGTTAGAGCGAGTAAATATACTAGAAAAAAGCTAATTACCTAAAAGATAGAAATATAAGGAATAATATAACTATTACTTAAACTATAAATAGAGTTAATTCAAGTAGTAGCTATACTATATAATCTATCTTTAAATACTCGAGATAACTAAAGATTATTATATCAAATTAAAGAAACCTAGGATAGTTAATACTTTTATTAGTAAGTATTAGAGTATACTCTAAGCTTTTATTAAAACTTATAATATTACTAGGAATAGATTTATATTTATAAATATTAAGTATCCCTACTTAAGAAATATTATAAATAAAGTATTTTAAAAAAGTTATTTAAAGTTAAATTAAGGGGATATATTAGATACCTAGTAAATTATATTTTAAATACTTATAATTTATATAAAACGTAGATCTTTATGTTTTAGAGAATTATTATTACTTGAAATATTAAATTTAGTAAAATGATATTCTATTTAAAATAGAATTCATATAAAGTATTTATAAAAGAAATTATGAAACTACTAGTTAAGGTAATTACTAAAGAGGAAGAAAACTCTATTCTTAAAATACTTAGAGATTTTAGAATAGTAAGAATACTTAATAAAAGGTCTTTTCTTCTACTAGCTATCTTATTAGTACTAGAAATAACTTAAAATATTAAATTAAACTTAGAATTAGTTTCTAAAATTTATAAGAGAAATTTAATTATACTTGAACTAATATCTAAACTAATAGGACTAGTCTAAGTTTCTGATTAATAATAACTAGATATAATAATCTTGGGTATAAATTAGAATTTAAGAAATATACTAATAATTAGAAACCTAAATAGTATACTTAAAATTAGGGATCTAGTTAACTAAAAAGGAATATTTATTTTAACTAAGAATAGAAAAAATTACTTTAAAACCCCTATTTAGCTAACTTAGGGTAAATTAAAATACAGTTCTAGACTTTAACTAACTAGATTGAGATTTTTAATTACTTAAAAACCTAGCTAATAATGTAGGAGTAAATAATAATAATAATTAGAACTAGAGATTACTATTAGTAACTATATAGTATTTTCAAAATAGTATAATAATAATATTTTATACTTCATAAAATGCGAATAAAATAATTTTAGTAATACTTATTTACCTAATTAGTAATAAAAGCTAGATGAGGCTAGTCTCAACTTCTTAATAGTTTTCTTTATTATTCGAAATATAGTATTAAAAAAGAAAGATCTTTCTATTAAAATTCAAACATATTTTAATTAACTAGTAATACTACTAAAAACTTAGAAAAATATTACTAACCTATTAAAACTACTATAAATATCTTTTATTAAAATAATAAAAACTAAAATTACAAAATTAAATAAAAAAAGTACTTAGTAAGAAATAGATTACTAGGATACTAGAAATAAGCCTTTTCCTCTTAAATAAATTTTTACTTATAAAATAAACATAAATAGTTTTCTAGAATAGTACAAAACGAAGATTTATATATATAAGAACATATAGCTAGTTAATCTATTATAGACTATATATATAATAACTTTAACTACTTAAATATTTTAAGTGACTATAGTAATTATAATATAATTTAACTTCGAAGATTACTAGTTTAATATTATTAATATATTTCTTAATACTACAAAGAAACCTAATGAATTTCTAATAACTATTAAACTACTAAATAGATTTAAAGTTATAAAGTATTATACTAAACTTAAATATACTTTTTATAGACTTTAAAATATACCTATTCTTTAATATAAAACCTTTTATATTACCTTTAAGTTATTAAACCTCTAGTTNATAGATTTCGAGATATACTTATTCTTTAGTATAAAACCTTTTATACTATTTTTAAATTATTAAGACTCAAGTCATACTTAAAAGAGCTTTATCTATTTAAAAATAAGAATTTAACTATCTTTCTCCTATTTTATATAGATAATATTCTTTTTATATATTATAAGTTAACTAAAAAGAAAACTTTTAAAATTATTAAAAGTATTAAAAGTACTTATAAACTTAAAAAGTAAAATCTTATTAAATATTTCCTAGAGATTCAAGTAGTTTAGGATTATAAGTATTATAAGATTTATTTAGTTTATAATATATATATATTATTAAGATTACTAAATATTTTAATCTTAACTATAGCTTAATTCTAATAATACTACTTCTAGTAATAACTTTTATAGTAAATCCTAGTAAAGCTATACTAAAAAAGATTTATAAGTACTAGATAAAAGTTAGTTCGATTTTTTATACTTCTATTATAGTATAGCTAGATATTTCATTTATATATTTTCTACTTTTAAAATATTTTATAAATCCTTTTTAAGTATATATAGATATTATAAACTATATAATTTAGTATTTCTATAAAATAAGATTCCTAGTATTATAATTTAGAAACTTAAGGAGTATTAATAAAATACTTTAAACTTTCTTAATTACTAGAAATACTTTATTTATAAACTATAAAGAAACTTAAAAATCAAATTATAACTATATTATCTCTCTATTTAGAAAACTAATCTAATAGAAAACTATTTAATAGAATACTATAACTATATTAATAACTAAAATAGAACTTCTTAACTTAATATATACTCTAAAAGAAACTATAGTATTAAAAAAACTATTTTAAGATATTAAATTTAACCTAGGAGATATTTAGAGAATCTATTATAATAATTACTAGATAATTAGACTAGTAATCTCAGATAGTAAATACTTATTTACTACATTTTAATATATAGATATTTAATAGATATAGCTTTACTAGGAATACTTAAAAATTAATTTCAAAGCAGTCTATATACCTATAAATATAATACTAATAAATAGACTTATAAAGAATCTAACTTAAGTAAAGTTTAAAGAATTTAGAATACTTCTTAACTTTATAGATTTATAAGTAATATTCTCAGAACTAGCTAAAATAATAAAAAAAGCTACTTAAAACTATTTCTTTATCTACTTAAATAATATAAGTAAATAACTTAAATTAATCCTTACTTTTAATAGAAAGTTTTCGCGGTATTAATATAAAAAGTAAAAATATATTAGAACTCTTCTAATTACTTAAAAAAAATAAAACCCTCAAAATAAACCTTTATCTAGCTTAGTATTAAAAACTTAAATTCTAAACCTTAAATAAATAGACGAAATATAGTAATAAGTATATAGAAATTAATACTATATCTTATAAGGGGAAAGGGAACTTAAACCTAAACTAAAAATAACTATTGAAAACTAGATATATAACTATATCTATAACCTCCTACTACTCTAAGAACTAGCTAAAAAGCTCTAAATATACTATAAGCTAGCTAAAATATAAAAAGTTTACTAACTAAAAAACCTATCTCTATTACTAAAAAACTAGAAATATAACTATTTAAAGCTAGCTAAAGTAATAGTATAAACTAGAAAACTTAAACTAACTAGGGGGGTAGTATAAACTAGAAAGCTTAAACTAATTAAAATACTTAAACTAGAGAAAATTATTTAGTAATAAGCATTCTAGTAGCAGATTCTAGCCTATTTCTATTCTTAATAAAATCAACTTCGAAGTTTTTCTATTATATTAATTATAACTCAAAACAGGTAAGTTTTTTTATAATATTAATTTTTTTACTCTTTAACTAAAAATAGTTAAATTGAAATAAAAAGTTTTAAATTAAAATACTTACCTTATTAGTATTAGGGATCTTTAAAGCTTCTAAATAACTCTTAAATACCTTATAAATATAATTCGAAACTAGGATATAGGTATTTCTCAATTTATTCTTATATTAGTAATATTAGTTAGAAACCGAATCTTACTTACTAATACTAATAGTATAAAAGTAAAGTCTATATAAGAAAATAAAGCTAGAATAATACTTTATATAAAAGATAGTTTATACTAGCTACGAATCTCTAAAAACTTTTATTTAGAATAAGTATTCTTTATAATCCTCTATTAATTTACCTTTCTTAGAAAAAATAAACTTTATAAGAGTTCTCTTTAAAATAGTAGCTTTAAAGCTAGGCTTAGTAAATTATTATTTAGTAACTTTTAATTAATATATAAGATTATTAATCTTCAATAAAACCTCTTAATCTCTAATCTAAAAAGATTTATATATTATATTAGTAATTATTTTTATATATTTCTTAAGTAATTTAGCTATTTCCTTAGTATCTTTATTATTATTTTCTATTTTATTATTATTACTAATGAACTTAAGTACTTCCTATTCTTCTTAGGAGTCTCTAGCTAAATTATCTTCCTTATTATTAAAAAGGGGTTTTAAAATAATAATTTTCCTTAAGTAGCTATAAAGATATTTTAAACTAATACTAGTAGTGGGATCCTTAGATAAGGTAATACTTTTCTTTATAATACTACTTAACTTTAGTATCTTAATATATTTAAGGATTAGTAATAAGTACTCAGGTAAATTAGGAAAGTTTTTAAAATATAACTAAATAAATAATCTTAGTTAAATTCACTAACCCTTATATTAATTTAAGAAATTTAAAATACTAATAAAATATTACTTATTAATAGAATTAACCTAGGCTCGAATCTGAGAAATCAAATACTCTCAGATAAAATTATTAAAAAGAATAAATACTTAAATAAAGAGAGAAATACAAGGAAAGAAATAATAATCAAATATCTTAAATAAGAAGTAATTAGATAAGAACTACTAAATAAAAAAAACCTCTTAAAAAAAACATAGACAAATATTTTAGGTTTATAACTTATTATCTTTATTAGGTAAATAAGAGAAGAAAATACCTAAAGTAACTTTGAACTATAAATCTCAGTTTCCTTTTAAGCTAGGGTTAAAAAATAACTATTCTAAATTGAAAATATAACTAGTAAATATAGATACTAAATAATCAATAGAATAAAATATTAAACACTTCAGAAAATTACTAGCGATATTATATTATTCAGGAATAGGTATAATAGTATTATCCTTAATAGTCTTAAGAGATTTTTCCTATAATTAGAATATTAATAATAACTAATATATATTATTATACTTCAAGCTAATATATAGATACAATATTACTAGAAACATACTACTTATAAATAAAAAAGTAACTATTAAAAATATTAGTATAGAAAAGAAGAAAGAAATCTAGTAAGTTAAAAATTAATAATCGATTTATTTATAATATATATAAAAATTAGATTACTAGTAATTTTAGAAAGAGCCGACTAATTACTTTTACTAATATATAACAAGAATAGTTAAATTTATAATAGATTATAATAACTTCATTAGTCTCTTTTATTCAAGTACTAGAAGATCTATTTTAAGAACTATTTACCCTATTTTATTTATTTAGTATATTAGTTAAACAATATAAAGGTATTTCTAGTAGCTCTATTACTAAGGAAGTATATAAGAATATATATAGTACTAAGGCTACTATATGACTCTACTAGTTACTATTTAACTCTAATAGCTTATATAAGATATTTACTATTCTATTTAAATGTATTTAGATACTTTATTCTAGTTAGAAGAAAATATACCTTTTAACAACCTACTTTTAGACTATATACCATATTATTTATTTATCACAATTATAATATAATTAGATATCTTATTTATATACTTTCTACTTTTAAAATACTTTATAAATCCTTCTTAAATATATATAGATACTATAAACTATATAATTCAGTACTTCTATAAAATAAAATTCCTAGTACTATAATTTAGAAGTTTAGGGGGTATTAATAGGATACTTTAGATACTTTTAATTACTAGAGATACTTTATTTATAAACTATAAAAAACTCGAAAATTAAGTAATAGCTATATTATCTCTCTATTTAGAAAACTAATCTAATAAAAGACTACTTAATAAAATACTATAATAATATTAATAATTAAAGTAAAACTTCTTAGCTTAGAATATACTTTAAAAAAGCTATAATACTAAAGAAACTATTTCGAGATATTAAACTTGACCTAAGAAATATTTAGGAAATCTATTATAATAATTACCAGATAATTAAACTAGTAATTTTAGATAGTAAATACTTATTAACTAGATTTTAATATATAAATATTTAATAGATATAGCTTTACTAAGAATACTTGAAAAAAAGTTTTAAAATTATCTATATACTTATAGATATAATACTAGCAGATAGATTTATAAAGAACTTAACTTAAATGAAATTTAAATAGTTTAGAGTATTTCTTAACTTTATAGATCTATAAATAATATTTTCTAGCTTAATTAAAATAATAGAAGAAGTTACTTGAAACTATTTCTCTATTTATTTAAATAGTATATATAATTAATTTAATATAATCCTTACCCTTAATAGGAAGTTTTCGTAATATTAATATAGAAAATAAGAATATATTAGAACTCCTCTAATTACTTAGGAGAAATAAAACCCTTGAGATAAATTTTTATTTAATTTTGTATTAAGAATTTAAACTCTAAACTTTAAATAAATAAATAAGATATAGTAATAGATATATAGAAATTAATACTATAACTTTTAAAGAAAAGATAAACCTAAGCCTAAACTAAAAACAGCTATCCGAAACCAGAAATATAACTATATCTATAACTTCTAACTATTCTAGGAACTAGCTAAGAAGCTCTAAATATACTAGGAGNTAGTAACCCTAGTAGGTATATTATTTCAAACCTTTATAGTAATTACTAATTACTTTAATCTTAAACTACTCTAATATAATATAGTTAATATATTTATATATATAGTACTTAATAAGGTTATTTATATAGAGATACTACTAGGTTATTAAATATAAAGTAAGATTTACTACTTAAATAAAATGCTATATAGTTTTTAGAGATCCTTTTTCCTCTAGTAATACTACTTAGAAATAAGCCTTAAATGTTTCAGTTTCAAACTTGTTGCGGGAGAGCTTTATTACTAGCTTAAGGGGTATATTATCTTTTTCTTCTATATTAATAATTATATGCTCTTTTTCCCCTTAAAAGATATATCTAAAATACTTATATTATTAGTAGATTTCTAAAAGAAGTATTATTTTGAAGGAGGTAAGGATTTATAGTAGTTCTTTAGTATTAAGGTTATTCGAGATTAAGTAGTGCGATGTTTATGGCTTTTATAAGTAGTATATATTAAAAAGCTCCTTAAGTGTTTTATGAAGTATATATAATATATTAAATGATTTGAAACCCCTCTGAAACCTGACGAACTCCTTTTATAGTATAATTAAGCCTCCTACGTAGAGATTAAGTACTATTAATAAGATATTAGCTTTATTAATTATACTACTGTTATAATAAGATTAGATATTGCCTATGTAGTAAGCTGATTATTACGCTTTAATTAAAACCCTTTAGACGACTACTATATTAAAGTTGAATGAATAATATGATACTTTGGCGAGATGAAGAACCTCTGCTTTAAGTTTAGCTGTGAGGCTAGTGATCTATTTGATAGCTTTATCATTACTATAGATACTAGTTTTGTAAGCTATAAAGCTAGTAATCTATTTAATAGCTTTGTTATTACTATAGATACTAGTTTCGTAGATAATAGTAATAATTAAAAAAGCTCTTAAATATATACTATATATCTCTTTAGAAACTTAATAGTATAGTAAGCTAATAAATAAGATATTATTACTATTTTAATAGCTGAAAAAGAGCTTTTAGTACGATTTTAGGCTATTTAAGAAGCTATCTTTACTAGCTACTTTATTATTGTATTTTGAGTAGACCTCGTAATAAATATATTTAATAAAAGTAAAATATATAAATTTTACCTAACTATCCGAATCTAGTATAACAACTAGTAAATAATATATTTTATAGTAACTAAAATAATTTAACTTTATATAAAATTAAAGTATATAGATATCTATAACTACTAATTATAATAAAAAGCCTAGTAAAAGTATTTTAAGATTAAATATAAATTTTTATGAGACTTTATAACTAATAGCTTTATAAAGCTTCTCTAAAATTACTAGTTTAGTATTTTTATTATATAGATTAATATAATAGACTAGTTAAATTATTTAAAGTTATAATAAGAAGAGGAATTTCAAAATATTAGGGGTACTAGAAACCTTATACTTAAGGTACTTCCTAGTAAAGAAGAAATACCTAAATAACTTAAAATAGTATTACTCTTCTTATTATAGAAGTAGAAGTTTAATAAAAGTAATAGGGTTATTTAGAGTATTTCTTATAAGATATAAATGGAGTATTAATAGTATTATTCGGAAATTAGCTTATAGGTAAAGTTTTTGAAGCTAGAGAAGCGTATTAGGAATAATATATTTAAGTAGTAGAGTTTTCGCTAGAATAAACCTTAGCTATAGTATTATCTCTATAGGCCTCGCCCTATTTAAATTACTTGAAATACAGCCTCGCGTGGCGCGCTTAGCCACGTTTAGTTATATACAATAAAAAATACAGCCTCGCGTGGCGCGCTTAGCCACGTTTAGTTATATACAATATATACTAGATTTTGCCCCCTAATTACATATAACAATTCTCTATACCTAGGAGCCTCTATAGTATACTAGATCTAGTAAGCTATAACTAAGTTAGTATATAACTTACAAACCTAATAGCATAACTACCGCTATACGTTATTACTAGATTTTATATAAGCCGACTTTATAGCGTTTATTTGCTATTTATTAACTAACTTAACCTTATAAGAATTATATCTCTATAGTATACTTTATACACTTTAGTATAAAAACTAGTCCTTACTAAAGTTTTATACTGAATAGTTAGCTATTTATAAAGCTTTAAGTATCCCTATAGAAACTTTAAGGCCTTATACCTTTACTTTCTTCTATTACCTTAAAGCTAAACTTATTAGAGGCTAGTTATAAGAGGTATTTTAATAGTACCTTAATAGTATTATAATAAACTTGAAAAGTTTATACCTAAGGTAAAAACTCTTTACTAGACTATAGGGATAGTAGTTATATAGAGCCCTAATAGTAATATCCTATATAAACCTTAAGGCTTAGGTCTATAATATACCCCCTATTACCCTACTACTCTATTATTATAATAATATATAATATCTATAGCTTTATAGTATAACTATAACCCCTAATTACTTAAACTAGCCTAATTAGTAAGAGAAATCCGCCTAAAATAACTTCCTTAAATATTACTAATATTAAATAGTCCTACTAATAAGAAAATTCAGTTACTATCAATATTAGATAATCCTACTAATAAGAAAATTCATACTACTTTTATTTTAAGTAATTCTATACTATACTCTTTCCTCTAACTATTTATAAAAAGCTCCCTTTTTTCCCTCTATATATAGCTTTACTTTTTTTCTTCTAGTATTATATAGTTCCTATCCCGTACTTATACTAGTACTATTAAATTACTACTTTTTTACCTTTTTTCCCCCTTTTATATTTTATTTATTACTATATTAACTACTACTACTACTAGATCTAGCCCCCCTAATAATAATCCCTCTTACTACTATACCCCTTCTAAACTTACTACTTATACCTATAATAACTATATTATCTAGGGTAACTCTGATAATAATAATAACTAACTCCCCGTAATAGTTATTAATACCTACCTTAACTATTATTTAAAGTAGAATAAGAATAGTATTACTTATTCCTATAAGTAAGGTTATAGCTATTCTTATTACGAATATTTATAAATAAAAAATAAGTATAAATAGGGATCTTATTTCTTTACTATAAATACTAAATTACGTATTACTAATTATTAAATCAATTATCTACTTAAAATAAATAAATATATTATCACCCCTACTATTACTACTTCTAAAGATAAAGATATAATTATACCCCGCTATATTACTATCTTATTGCCTAAGTTCTCCGCTATAATCTAGTACTATAATAACTACTTTAATTATACCTAATAAAAAACCCCTACTTATATTACTACTATACTTACTATTCTTACTTCTTATACTAAAAATACTCCTACCTCTACTTCTACTTTTACCCCTAAATAAATTATTACTAGCCTTAGTAATATTATATAAATAATAGTAAATCCCCCCTCTTCTCTTTCTATACTTTTCTTATACTAACTTCTTTATAGTAGAATATTATAATATATTCTAGTACTTATACTATACCCTACTAATATTATAACTATATCTTTAGCCCTATTAAAACTAATTTACCTATCTATTACTACTATACTATTACCCCCCTAGCCCTATACTAATAATACTTTACCTATAAATAAGTATTATTTATTAATATCCCTAATAATAAAGAGGAAGAAAAAGAAGATAATAATAATAAAAAAGAAGAATTCTAGGGTAATAAAGAGATATAGGATAATACTAGTCCTTTTACTTAATTAGTTTATTTAGTACTTTAAAGATAAGTCTAGTAGCTAGTTATATATACCCCCTAGGGGTTATTATAATACTTAATTTATAACTTATATAGTTTTTTATTACTAGTAAATTAATATTAAGCTATTACTCTCTCTAATATCTCTATATTATAATTTAAATTATATTATAACCTTATTATTAGCGAGGTTCTCTAAGGGTTCTTATATTAAAGTATTATAACCCCTCTATTTAACTANTTAGTACTTTAAGGGTAAGTCTAGTAGCTAATTATATGTATTTCTTGGGGGCTATTGTGTTATTTGATTTATAGCCTATATAGCTTTTCGTTACTAGTAAATTAATATTAGGTTGTTATTCTCCCTAATATTTTTATACTATAACTTGAATCGTATTATAGCTTTGTTATTAGTAAGGTTTTCTAAGGGTTCTTATATTAAAGTATTATAACCCCTCTATTTAACTAATATATTATAGTTATATCTTTACCTGGGTATATTCTTCGCTACTAGTATCTCTTTAATATTTTATTCTTTATATATTTCGCTATTTTCCCTAGCTAGAACTAGGATAGGATTAGGTTATATATCTATATATTATTATAATAATAATAGGTTATTTTCTACTTATTTAATAAAGTTAATATAGAATATTAAGTAGATANTATTTATTAAGTTTAGTATATTAATAATTCTATAATGAGAAAGTACTTAGTTAAGTTTCTTATTTAGTTAATTTATTTTAATATAGTATAGTAATAGCTATATTTTATCCCCTATTTAGAACTTCTTAGTAATATACTATATCTTACTAATACTTACCTTATTATACTACTATATATATATTATTACTATTTAGGTTATAGTAATACTATTTTTGAGGTAAGAAAGGAAAACTAAAGTTTATTTTAAGCTAGAATATATAGATTATTCTTCTATTTTAGAATATAGGATAGGTATAATATTAAACTTATTTAAAAACCTATTTAAGCTTATTCTAATTACTAATAATTCTTTATTATTTAGTACTAATTAATAAGTAGTAATATAAGCTAGCTAGTTTAATTATAGGAAAGTAATATATATTTATAGGAAAGTTTAGATCTTAGGTATTACTTTCTCTATCCTACTATTTATCTAGGGATAGAATAATATTAATAAAAACTATTATATTTTTATTAACTAGTATAATATTATCTAGAAAACGCTAACTTAATCTAATTTATAATTAATAATAATTAATATAGAGAAACTATAGAACTACTACTAAGTATCTTAGAACTTCTCCGCGTAAACCTTAGTAGTTATAGATATTATAGCTTCTAGCTAGATATATTTTAATAATTAGTTTATAATTACTATTAGGAATCTTAAATTATTTTTTATANCCCTCTATAGTAAATAGTAGTTCTATTATAAAGTTAATAGAAATCTATAACTAGAACTTATTAGGAATTAAGAGGAGTTATAAGAGGCTTTAATAGTACCGCTATCCTTTATACGAGTACTAGCAGATATCATATACCTATACAAAACATTTAACATCCCTTAATATACTATCCTAATACCAGTCTCGCAAAAGTACTATAAATATTAAATTAATACCGGGGTAGTTTAGGACTAAGGAGTTATAGATTATTTAGAGAATTACTATTATTAGTAATTTATACTTAGGAACCTAAACCTAGCTTTAGTAAAATAGAGTATTATTATTTCTTACTATATAATTAGCTATTTATATCTATATTAAAGTTTCTAGAGGGAATATTTTTACTATTTAGTAGATAGTATCTAGTCGA
>RYZW01000663.1:0-27085 GCA_004367215.1 Colletotrichum trifolii
CTACTACCTACTATATAGCTCGCCTTATAGAATAAGCATAACTTGAGTATTAGGACTATACTATTCTTCGTAGAATATAGTTACCACATTAATCCCATACCCACTATTAAGGACATAGGAGGAGTGGTTTCCGAGGGGGAGGCCGCTGCCCAGCTACTAGTTAAAAAGATGAAGGACGTTACGGGATTCATCTAAGCCGAGATCATAATAACCCAGCAGCAGAGTGAGGCCTCAGCTAATAAGCACTAATACCCCGCAGATAAGTACCAGGTAAACAACAAGGTATAGTTAAATATCTCAAACTATAAGTTACCATAGCCAAGCAAGAAGCTGGACTAGTTACACCATAAATACAAGGTTATGAGGTTCATTACGCTACATATCATTAAATTAAACATACCAAGGATAGTTTACCCTAAGTTTCACGTCAATCTACTCTAGAAAACAACCAGTAACCCCCTACCTAGCCAAGAGGTCGTGGACCCACAACCACCACCTATAATTAACGACAACAGTAAGGTAGAGTAGGAGGTTAAAGAAATACTAACAACGAGGTAGCACCAAGTAAACAGAAAGCAGCAACAGCAGGCCCTCGTCAAATAGAAAAGGTTCATAAACACCACATAAGAGGCAGCAGATACAATACGGGAAACAGAAACGTTAGATCGGTATAAGGCGCGTTTCAGGCCGATCGACAACCACAACAGAGACCCTAACAAGGCAGCCCTAGTACGCCGCCAGCGGAAAAGGGGGTAATATTATAAACTATGCCCGGCTAGTTAACTCCAGCTCTACCTAAGTCCCAACAACCATACCTGAGAAATCAGGCACCAGTAAGCCACCAGTAGGCCCCCAGTACTACCCTTAAGCAGACTTTTCACGCCCTTCACGAGAACCTCTTTTTTACTCCTTAGTTCTAAATAAACAGTATTTACGCTCCCTACAGCTAAATCATAGCCCAGGCCCAGCCCTTCGCAGTTATTATCTTACTAGGATAAATATCTAGTAGTTTACTGAATTAGGGGGGTTTTAATCTAGTATATCCTAATTTTTACTACTAAATAAACTACTTTAGTTTATAAAAACTACTTATTATTAAACTATTTTATAATAATTAATACTCTAGTTCTACATATAATTTACCTATTTTTTATTTTACTTCTTTACTATTTATTACTTCTCTTATATTTCTAGAAATAGTATCTACTCTATAAAAATATCGAATATTACTACTATTAATACTTCTACCCTTTTCTATATATATTTTATTTTTATATATTTCTATTTTTATACTATATATAGAAGATATATTAATATAGGCCTAGAGGTTTATATACCTAGTTTTACTTGTTATATATATATATTTAGACTATATTTATTAATTATATATATATTTTCTATTACTATATATAGATACGTATCTTTAGTAGATCGCCGGCGTGGACGCCTTATGCCTTATTGAGGTCTACTAAGCAGGCGTTAAATAATACAACAACAACAACAACAACAACAACAACAACAACAAAACGACCATCGGCGGATAGTGTTTTGCGCAATGTTTCGCCGGCCTCGAATCGCATGCGTGTCTTAATGGTTGTTTTGTTGGGTCGCGGCCCGCTGACGGACATGCTGCTGATACGAACCCGTCCAGTCCCTACATTACCCCGCCCTCCAATTCCGAATGATTCCCAAACGAATAAGCTCATCCTCCGACTCGAAGGGCCGTTCAAATCTAGGGTCAAACGCGTCCTTCTCCTTCCCAAAACCATACCTCAAGATCGGAGACGGAGGACCATCACCTGGCCTCAGCATCATCCCTTCCAGTCAAGGAGGAGCGTACGGGTCCTCGCCGTCGTTGTATAGAAAAACGCTTGCAACTCATCTTCGAGCCAGACATGCGCGCCCTGCCAACATAACACATGGGTGGTCTCGCACGAGCAGACGAGGTCTGACTGTTCGATTCTGCCAGCCCAAGTCGTCACGGATACCAAAGAGCAGCTCTCTAGAGTTGCCGTTGTCTTTCATGGGCGCGGTTTCGTCAGCTCCATGCTGTCGACTCCCTTCATCATCAACAGCCGGTTCGCGGGCAAATTTGTAGACGCCATGCAGGCCAGGAACCAGTGGAGATGGGGATACGGCATGTTCGCCATCATCATGCCCGCCGCACTCGGGCCGGCCATTGGAACACTTCTATGGCTCCATAAGAAGGCCAGAAGAACAGGGGTAATCAACCTCGCGTCTTCCAATGCAGCTCTGCGAGCTGTAAGGGATCTATCGGGGGAAAAGGGCTACGATGGTCCGCATGGCGCAACTATATCTCCGGCTGCCGAGGTTAAGAACACCTGAACTCAGGGTCTCAAGCGCAACCTGATCGAGATTGATGCACTCGGTCTTGTTCTTTTGGGCTTCGGGTGGAGTCTGCTCCTCTTGCCTCTTTAGTCTGAAGACATAAGCCGATAACGGATGGCTCAATCCTTCGCTCATTGCTATGATGGTGGTCGGGGGCGTTCTGCTGATTGCGTACGTCGTCTACGAGACGAGGTGGGCGCAGGTACCCAGTGCGCCGCGTTGTCTGATCATGAACAAGACGTTTGTGATGGCCCATTATCATCGAATCCTTCTACATGCGTAAGTGTTCTTACAGATTTGCAAAGTTGAGGACTCTCTGGGACTAATCGACCGCGCAGTCGCCGGTAACAAACGCGGTCTCTACAGGTCTTCTTACGTCTACATCGCGAAGCCCTGGTCATCCCAAGAATGGGTCTACTACAACAATACACTGACGCTCGCTCTATGCGTGTTCGGGCTTGTTGCTGGATTGTTTCAAAGGTGGACGCATCGCTACAAGCTTGTCCCGCTCATCGCCGCACTGTTCCAGACCAACTTCCACCTTGGAAAGCAGCAGAACGCAGTCACGAATGTTGGCAACGATGGGCAGATGCTGAGGGAGAAGGACCGAAACCCTGAGCCAACGCTGCCGCCAAAGGATCGAAGGGAGGCATTTCTCCGATTCTGGGCACCGGGACGTTGAAGTAGTTTTAATTCTATGGGAAGCATATTTCGCCGGCGACTACACTAGAAGATATTGGATTGATTTTGGTGCTCGCGCCTGTTTGTACTTGACATTTTCCCCCGTGATACAAGGCGATGCGAATAGAGCTTCCAATTGCCATGTGCGACGCTTGTTCCGAACTCTACAGGTAGCAGCTTGAGGATACTGGAACGAAAGAAGTTCAACTTGAGTAAACGGGAACCCAGGATCATACTCCAAGGTCAAAGTCTGAGTCCCCAGTCGATATGACCTCACAGTTTACGAGTCTTCCTCAGGCTTGCGCCCATACACGTCTTGCCTGTTCACCGTCAGCACTCGAAAGCACAAGCGCATTGCAAGGGACGCACAGATATATAACAGTTTGCAACTTTGGGTCCTTGAGGGCTTTGCGGCATTCGGCCACAAAGACACCGGCCGGGATGGACTCCCAGTCCATGACCTGGGTCAGAAGGAACATGGAGAAGCCCTCGAGCGAGCGGTCGTGGAACTCCAAGTTGCACTCGCCAATTTCCCTCAGCAGGGGGTCTCGGGGCCAGCCCCCAATAGGAACGGCCCATGTCCTCTCGACGACGTCGACGAATCCGGCGTCTTTCAGGGCGTTGGCAATCTTGTGTCCGCCGCGGGACTGATCCATAGGCTTTCCGAGACGGTTCGTCGCCTCGAAGAAGACGTCGCCCCAGCGGCGGTAGACGTGGTCCTCTGGAAGGTCGTCGCCGTAAGCTTGGGAGCGGAACTCGATGTCGAAGTCCTTGATCTCAAAATAGCCGCCAGGCTTGACATGGTTGAAAATCTTTGTGTAAAAAGCAGGCCAGTCGGAGATGCAAGCTTCCATGTGGCGGAGATGGATAAAGTCAAAGTCTGGGGGCCACGTCCACTCCTGTTCGACGTCGTCGATTTGGAATCTGCAGTTGGGGGGCACCCAGCCCGGCTGGATCGGTGAGATGTCGACGCCTATGACGTCGCTGCTCGGAAATTCGTCGCCAAAGTCGCTGAGCGAACTGCGTGTTAGCCCATGCAATCTTGCCCATCGAACTGGCAGAAAGAAAGTGATTAAACACACATGGCCCAAATACCAGTTCCCGTACCCAGATCGAGGACTTTCTGCGAAGCTCATTAGCGGCGACTCGTGGTCAACCGAATCGAGTGATGCCTACGCCAGGGTTTTCTCCGAGCGGTGCCAGGAAAAGCTTGTCTTCCAGCAGCAGCGTTTCCCAGTAGTGTCTACGGTCGTCAATGCTGGATGATTTGCGGGATTCGGCCAAGCCAAACTCACTCAAGCTCGAGTCCTTCGTTCTGCTGTTCGTCGTTGGGGCCCCAGTAGTCAGTCTTCTGCGTGTATGTCCGTCCATGAAGCCTGCGGTATTCGGTGATGCTCTCAGCGAGGGAGGCAGTCGATGCCGATGAGCTGCTTCGGCTGTCCCCAGGTTTAGTCATTGCCATACGCATACGTACGAGCGCTTGATCCTACATGTCCGAGTCTGCCTGGGAACTTCCGTCGTCGTCGTCGTTGTCGTCGACGTCGGCGGCATCATCGGCAGCAGCCGGCGCCTTGAAAGGACGCCCGAGTCAGTCAAACAGGTCTGATGGTGGAGATGGCCGGGCTCGACAGGCTTCTGTTCTCACTCACTGGGTCGATAGTGGCCGTTGAAGACTCAATGGCATTTTCAGGAGTCGCGACGGTCGCAGCTGATGGCGAAGAAGTCGCTGCCGCGGCGGCGGTGGTCTCGTCGGTGGCCATTCTACCAGGTGAAGACTATGATGATGGGTGACGAGATTCGTCTTGAAGATTGTGGTCGAAAGGAGATCAGGTCGCGAGATTCTCCAGCGAACATCAGTCAACTTTTACCCCTCTTTCTGCCGCAAGGTGCTATGCCTTGTTGGTGGTTCTGGACCTTGGCGGCAGAATCAGTTCTATCTTGGTAAATCTGCATATCACAGGGGCTGCCGGATCCCCCGAACGAATGGAGACACGCGTCTTTCGGCCAGGCTGTGTCTTCCATGTAGGTAGTTGGAGATAACGATCCATGTTTATTGAGCGAATTTGAAGAGAAAAAGCTGTTGGGCGGCATCTGCATTGATATGGAGTTTGACACATCAAGCAGAGCAGAAAGCAAATGGGCTGGATCGCACAAGACGGCATAAGCATTCTTATCTCCTTGCACCATTCAAAGAGCCAACAATCCGGCACAGTAGCCCATACTGGACAGGGCATCGTGCAGCTGCATGCTGCTGAAGCTGGAATCGTCAGCAAATCACCGACTTGGACCGTAAGCAAGTAGTGAACAAACCTCAACTCTCAGATCACGATGTCCAGACCGGATCTCATCGCATCTTCAATCCGCATACACCTCCTGCTGCTAGCTTGGCATTATTTTACCGCGGCAGCTGACCAATGGCAGGCATCTTGCTATCGCAATAGCCTCTCATCTCGTGATAAGGGTCCCACCGGGAAATGAGCGTGCGGGGCCCCGGAATCGGCGTCAAAAGAAAGTGTCGGTAACGCCATGCCGCAAGGCATGCGTTAACGCCTGAGGCGCGTACGCCTCCGTACGCATACGGCATACGTGTCCATATGCCCCATAGGTGTAGGGTACCTGTGGCCGTATGCCCTTATCCCCTGGCGACACCTGTCGCCAGCTATAGCTGAGCACTATAGTATACCGTAGATCTAGAGCCTTATATACCTACACGTAAGCATATAACGTAACAATAACAACAACGAATACCAGACCCTTTTGCACCCGTACGACGAGATCACGTATGGCGTGCGTTTACCCTCCGGATAAACCAACAGAAAGGAATAAAATAACCATGAAAACAAGATGTTTAAGCTATTTCTTCTATCTGCTTTGACGCCGAAGTTGCCATTCACGGACTGTCAACTTGACCAAAATGGTTAACCTGCGAGCTTCTACGATACTGACCGCGGCTTTGAGCCTCTCTGCTGGAGCTCAGCAGCTTGACTCGTCACTCTCCTATGGAAACATGACATCCCTTCTCGACGCAGTTCTGGACCGAGGCTACATCAACGTCGGCACGACAGGCGATTACAAGCCCTTTACCTATCTCGTAACGAACCAAACCATCCTGCCCAACGCCACCGCCGTCAACACGACCTACATCGGAGCCGACATGGACGCGGCCCAGTCCCTATCCAACGCCCTCGGCCTCCCCAGCCCACCTCGCCTCGTCAAGACGGCATAGGCCAACATCACTTCCGACCTAGCGGCGGGCAAATTCGACATCGCCATAGGCGGCGTCAGCCTCACCCTCGCGCGCGCCAAGACGGCCTTCTTCTCGACGGCCGTCCAGCGCGTAGGCAAGACGGCCTGCATACGCTGCGCCGACGCCGCCAGTATGAGGATCAGCCAACATGCCGAGAATCACGAGAAAAAAAGAGAGGCTACCTGCGTCAAACCAGTGATCTCTATGTCTCGAAAAGTACGTGTATGTGTCTAGTCTAGGCTAGGCTATATACTATAGCTATAGCAGATCCTATATAGGGGTAACCTAGTAGGGGACTATACTATATATAGTTATATAATAATCCCTAGTTAAATAAAAAATAATATCCTTATTATAATTATAATATATAAATTAAGTATATAACTATTTTCTAGTCCTAATCTATATTATCTATATACTCTATTACTAAATATTTCTAGTATCTTATAATTTATTATCTATATAATCTTAAATATCTTCTATATTTTCTATATTTTCTAATAACTAACTATTATCCTATTATCTAAATATATATTCTTTAGTAATAATAATTCTAAGTTTAGTAATAATAGTTTTTTTAAGGAAAATATTATTAGTATCTATTTTTTTAAATTTATTAATAATATTATTAATCTTAGTAGTTTTAGTAATAACTTTTTCTAGGTTAGTTTTATTTTATTTATAAGTAATTTTACGATTAATAGTTATATTAGTATAAGAGTATATAAGATTTATTTTAGTAAAAAAAGAATAGGGATATATAAAATAATAGTTTCTATATTATTTTTCTATTTTTCTTCCTTATATCTATTAGTATTATAAGTAGTTCTAGTCTAGATTTTATTAGTATAGAATATAGTATAATATTAGCTTTTATATATTTTATAGGTTTTTTTAGTATTATACTTTTAGTTTTTATAACTTAGTCTATTATATCTTATATAAGGTAAGTTTTATCCCGTTTTACTTATATAAGAATAAGTATATATCTACTATTCCTTATACTAGTTATAGTAACTAATTATAGTATTATACTTATTAATATTTATAATTTTTTTTTCTTAAATACTTAGTTTAAAGAATTTAGAAGAGTAATAGTAGTACTATAGGCATATATAGTAATAATAGCTATATATTAAGAATTAGGGATAAAACTAAACTTCTTAGTTTAAACTATATTAAAAATAACTAGATCTACTTCTATACTTATATTATTATCTAGTACTTTAAAAGTAATATTTTCGCGTATATAGTTATTAGTAGCTTTAGTTATCTATTCCTAGATATAATTATTATATTATCTTAAGTATAAAGTAATAACTATAACTATACTAATTTTATTTATATTAAGAATTAAGGGAAAACTAATAGAGTAGGTTTTAAAGATAAGACTAAAGGTATAGTTATAGTTAGCGATATTATTAAAACTAGTTCTAACTAATTATTCTTCTTTTTTAAATATATTAATAATAAAAAAGTTCTATTTAGTATTACTAATATATAATATCTATTTTATATCTTTTTAGAAGAAGTTAATAAAGGGTAAAATATACTATACTAATTCTATATATTTATAGTAGATATTATTCTTAGTTTATATAATAGTAGTTCTATAGTTATAGTAATTAGCTAAGAAATATATTATAATAATATTAATAAAAACTATATAACTAATAAAGAATATTTTATATTAGAAACTAAAAATTAACTTCTAATCCCTATATTTATCAAAACTTCTACTTATAGGACTAAATTACTTAATATTACTTATAACTATAACTAGTATAAGTTTAAACTAAGTAAAATAAGTATATACCTAGGATTTAGGTATATAGCTAACTTTATCTATAAATATAATATCTAAGTTCTATTAGGGGATAAAGTTAATTTTAAGTTTAGCTAAACTAGTAATATCTAAGATTATAACTAGTATACTAATAATAATATAGATTATAGTAAAAGTATTAGTAAGTAATTAGTAGGCTTATTATTTTAGCTTTATTTTATTATTATTAGAGAAGTTAGTTTTAGTATAAAAAGTTAGGAAATTTATCTATTTATTTATAACTATAAGTATTATAGTTTTAGAAGTAAAGGAATACAGGTCCTAAAGAAAATAGTTGTTATAAAGCTTCTTCCTATAATCCCATATTAACTTATTAATTACTTTTTTAATATAGTTTATAAAAAGTATTTTAGAAAGTATAGTATTATTAAGTTCTATAATATTCGTAATAGTATTTATCATTACTCTTATAGAATAGATTTATATAATAATAATATCTTTATTTATTTTATAATAAATAAACTTTTCTATAGTATCCTAGTAAAGTTTATTATTATAAGTTACCTAAATTCCCCTATATATACTATCTATAGTAATTTAAGCTATTATCTTTATACTAAAAGTTGATTTGCTTAAGTTAAAGCTACTATAATATAGTATAAGTCTAGTAAAGACTTAAGATAGCTTATCTTAGAGCTATTCCTAGTATAATAAAACTTCAAACTTCTTTAAAACTAGGAATAGATTACGTATATCTATAAGTTTAATACTTTTAAACTAGAAAGTATAGTTCTAAACCTTAGAGTTAAAAAATATATCTAGTAATAGTACTATTTTAGAAATTATAACTATTTTATATTTAGTAATTATAGGATTAGGCTTAGTATAAATAGTAATAAGTTGTAAAAAGGTATTAGTTTAAGAAATAATAGCTTAGATATTACTAATATCTATTTAAAATATAACTACTAAGAAAACTATAAAAAGAGCAATAAAATACTTAAGCTAGAAAAACTAAGTAAAAGTATATAGAAAAAAATAAATCTATACTATATTACTACTATAAATAGGTATAATATATATTATACTCTAGAATATATTAGTTATAGGAAGTAATTAGTACTTATATAAAGTAATAGCTTCTGTGATCTTAATCTCTTATTTTTCTTTTTTTTTATAAATATTATAGAAAAAGTAGAAAAGAGAATATATAATAATAATCTTACTCTTATCTTTATTTAAATTAGTTAGAAACTCTTATTACTATATATTAGGAATAGTTATTATTATATTTACTATAGTAAAGATTATTATAATATCGTATTCTTTTTATATTAACTAAATACTTTTTATATTATTATAATTATTAACTTTAGTTTTAACTTTCTTAATAAAGTACTTAGCTATATATCTAAGGATAGTATTAGAGTTATATTTAGAGATAGGATAGTTTCTAATTATAGTATTATCTATTCTAGGGAATTAGATATAGAAATAATCTCTAACTTAGAATAGGAAAATATATTTATTATTCTTAATATACTTAATAATAGTAATATATACCTGAATTATACTATCTAGTTTATAGCTATAAGTTATTTTATTATTTTACTATACTAATAATCTATCTATAAGAAAGATAGTATTAAAAGTCTTCTAACTAAACTTATATAATAAAGCGAGCTTAAGCTTAAATTCCTTATATAATCCTATTTAATAGGTAACTATATATAACTTTAAGTTATTAAAGATAGAGAGAAAAAACTTGGGGTAAAAAAGTCTAGTATTACTAATATTTAAAGTAGTCTAGCTTAATTACTTAGGGTTATAAAAATCTCTAAACTATTAATTAGTATTATAAATAACTTCTTTTAATATATTATAGGAAATATTATAATCTTTCTCTAGTTTAGTAAACTATCTAGTAGTAACTATCTAGTTCTAGGGTATTATTAATATTAGTATATTAATTAAAATAATAACTTTTTCCTATTCTTTAAGATAGGTAGTAAGGTTTTTACTTTCTAATAAGTTACTAATTTTATAGTATTAGTCCTGAAAGTTCTTGTTTTTAATAGTAAGATATATTATTAGGATAAGTAGGAATTTACCTGGGGTATATCTGAGATATATTATTTTATTAAGGTTATTCTTAGGGATTTTAACTAATTTAAAGTAGCTAGTAAAATGTATATAAAGGATTACTATTCTCATAAAAATATAGTTTTTCTTTTTAGAGTAGTATAAGTAAGTAATTTATATAGAGCTAGGAAAGGTCTAAAGTTTAATAATAATAATATTAGTAGAAACTTTATTGTTATTATATCCTGTTCTACTAGTAATAGCTTTAATACTATATCCCCTAATAGTTATAAGAAAACCTATAATATATTTAATAGTTACGGATTTAATATTAGTTTTTGTCTTAGTAGTAATAAAGAATCCTATAGTTTTATTAATAGTACTAGTATAGTTAATATTTATAGTATCTATTAATTTGATTAGTTTTTAGAATATTTCTTTTTAATTATTAAGCTTAGGGTTAATAGTCTTTTCTTAGGGTAGTTAAGAGAATATAATAGTATTTGTAGAGTTATAGAAATTAATCTTCTGTTTAGTAAGAAATCTAAGTATTTTATTTTTTTAGAATTAAAACTTAGTATTGAAGTAGGTTATAACTTCTTCTTTATTAGAAGTTTATTCTTAGGTTTCCCTATTACTTTCTTTTCTATTAAAATTAATATTCTTAGTTCTTTTAGTATTACCTTAATTACTATAAGTATTAGTTATTGTGGTATTACCCTAATTATTATAAGTATTAGTTGTTTTAATATTACCCTAACTATTATTTTATATAGTTGTAGAAATATTTTATAAGTTAGAAATAGGATTCTTAATAGAAAGAAAAGGATCCTTAATAGTAGGAGTAGGATTCTTAATAGTAGGGGTAGGATATGAAGGTTTATTTTGGGATTTAAAATATAATATATTCTTTATAGGAAAAAGAAGGTAATCTTTAATAAGGGAAGTAGAATATAGGTTAGTTTTATTAGTTTTAATAATCTCGTTATATTAAGCTATAGTTATTTCTAGATTAATTAGGTTATTCTTATCTTATAGGGATATATGGTCTATTATAAAGTATAAGAGGTAAGTATAGGAATCTGTAAAGATAAGTAAAATAAATAAAAGTTAATAATATATTAGAAAAAAAGAAAAATAAGAATAATAATACTATGAAAAGTTATAAGAGAGTATAGAGAAGGGAAAATAAAATAAAAAAATCTTAATAAAGGGGAAGTAAATAAAAGAAATCTATTATATTAAATAGAAAGTATTAGTATTACTATTAAGGAAAGTATATTGAAACTTATAGGTTTTAGTTAATATAAATTATTTAATTAGTCTAGAATAGTTATAAGTATCGGTATTAGTAATAATTAAAGTATTAGGGGGTAATATAAATAAAGCTACTTTTAAATACCTATAACTAATATCTAAGGGTAGTACTAGTATATACTATATATAAAAAGTATTATAAGTTTTTTATTATAAGTATATAATACTTTATCTCTTAAGGAACTATTATCTATATTTTATATTTTTATTACTAGTATTATAGGATTAATATATAGTAGTAGTATACTAACCAAAATATATCTTCTTTAAGGGATATTACTTCTTACCATATCAGCTCTAAGTAACCTAACTATTTAACTAAGTATTATAAAATACTATATTATCTATTATATATAATAATATATTTAATAATAAATTTCTCGTCTTTACTTTATTATATTAGCTCTAAAGGGTTAGATATCCTATTATAAAAGTTAGTATGGATAGGATTAAAATATTTAATAGATATCTCTAGGTATTATCTAAACTATAATAGGAATTTGATATAGTACTTAAAAAGGCTAATAACCTTTTTAATTTTAAAAGGATTTTTTTAAGTATCGGAAAACTTAGTCTAATTATTAAAATAATATCCTAGGTTACTTTTTTTTACAAACTTAATATATATAAAGTCTCTTTTCTTAAACTTAAGAGGGGTATAATAGTAGGTATTGTAGTAGCTTACTATCTATATAAGGGATATTTAGCAAACTTCCTATACTTCCTATTAGATCTAATTTTAATATTCTCTGAAGTTAAAGGGGTTTTAATATATTAGTAAAAAAAAAGATTTAGGTTTCTAACTAAATAGAATTTTATATAGGATATTATATATAGTTATTGAAGTAGAGGTATTTAGATATATAAGTATATAAAATAAAATATCTTCTTAATAGCTATAATCTAGTTAAGTACTAATAAGTATACGGAATAAATAAACTAATATTTAGATAGACTATTTAGCTTAACTATTTACCTAATAATAATATATAGTAGAGACTTTAAACTTTATAGATACTATATAATAGAGAGATATCTATAAAATAAAGATAAACTTTAAGTTAATATTAAATATAAAAATATCTAGTAAATATTAGTCTAAATAAATCTATTAAATATATATAATTACCTAGTTATCTACTATCTATATAGTATAGTTTAGGATAGTATAAATAAATTTCGAAATCTTATTAGTAATAAATAGTATAGTATTATACTATTCTTTTAATATTAGTAAGTTAACTATAAAATTAAAATAAAGAGTAGTTAATAGAATTTATAAAATATTAATAAGTTATATATTACTATAAGTCTAAGTATGATTAGGTTTTACTTTATAATACTTTAGATATATAATAATATAAATTATTAATTCTTAATATATATTTTTAAAAAAGTAGATTTATCTAAGGAAATTATATATTCTACTAAGGCTAGTATATATTTAGTTATTGTAAGTTGTGTGATAGATATTAGGGATAATCTTTTATAGTATATATAAATATAAGTTATTATTTTCTCTTAAATAAAATAGTCTATTAGAAGCTAAGATGAAGTTGTGTAGTTATGATTGATTTGCTGTTATATCTCTATAGATATATTGAAAGGTTAGGTTGTTTGGTAGAGTTTCCTGGATACTATTTTATAGGTTATTAGATATAAATAGGTCTATAGTAATTATATATACTGAAGAATTAGTCATGTAATTATTTTTAAGGTATTTTTTAGTAGTCTCTTTAAGGGGTTACTTAACTACTTTTCTAGTAGTTTTTTTAATAGGTTATTTAGTAGTATTTTCGGTAGGTTGTTTAGCTAGTTCTCTAGTAAGTTGTTACTAGGCCTACTATCTAGTTACTATAAAAATCCTCTGGACTATGTCTGATATTAATAGTTTGGTTACTTGTTGAGGACTGATGGTTTCAGATGTCTATAGTTATCTGTCTTCCTCGTCTTTAGTTAATTCTTCTCTTAATAATAGGGTAGGTAGTAGTTATCTCTACTCCTATTATAGAAAACTCTTCTTAAAAGTGATTGCTAGTAAATTAACTTCCTGTAATATTAACTAGTATATGCTTACTTATTTTAATCTAATTATATTTTAGAAAGTTTAAGGTATCGGAATTAGGGAATTATATACTCGTAATAACATTTAATTACTAGATCTAGATAATTCTATAACTAGTATAGAGATATTAGGGTTAGTATTCGTTAAAACTATAAAAGTAGAAGTTATATATTACGGTATTAGAGATTCTACGACTAGTATAGAAATATTAGGGTTAGTATTTATAGAGATTATAGTAAATATTATATATTATAGTATTAAAGCTATAAATATTTATATTTTTTAAGAAAGTAATAGCTTAACTATAACTTATTCTTTTAGGAGGAAGTATTTTATAATTAGGTTTCTTAAGTAAATATTTTTTTCATAAAGTATTAAAATAATTAAATTAACTAATAAGATTTAGTTAATAATATCTATAAAATTAGACTTTTTAAGTAATAGAGAAGTATTTATACTAAAAGATATATTAAAGAAAAAAGGATAAGTTAAGTAATAATAATACTTAATATTTAAGATCTAATAAATTTTATCTAATAAATAGTCTTATAATAATTCTATTAGTATAAAGTAAAGTTAGTATTTTAATTAGTTTATTTAATTATATTAAGGTTAGAGTTAGGGTCTAGGAAATATACTAATAATTCTAGGACTTATGATTAATGAAATTAAATAAAATAAAGTTATGCTACTATGTGAGGATTAGCTAATATACTAAGAATTACGAGAAAAAAAGAGAAGTTACCTATGTTAAACTAGTGATCTCTATGTCTCGAAAAGTATATATATATGTCTGGTCTAGGCTAGGCTACACGCTATGGCTGTAGCGGATCCCATATGGGGGCAGCCTAGCAGGGGACCGTGCCACATATGGTCACGTGACAGCCAGGTTCACCACCCTCGCGTCCCTGGACCAGGCGGGCGTCAAGGTGGCGGTGAACCCGGGCGGCACGAACGAGGCCTTTGACCGCGCGAACCTCGTGGCCGCCGAGATCGTGCTGGTCGAGGACAACAACGCCGTGTACCAGGCCGTCCTGGACGGCGCGGCAGACGCCATGATTTCGGACCTCGTCGAGGTCGAGCTGCAGGTGAAGCTCCACGAGGGCGAGCTCTGCATCGCCAACCCGGACGCGCCCTTCAACTTTGAGGAGCTGGGGTATGCCGTGCCCAGGGACGTTGTGTGGAAGCACTTTGTCGACGCGTGGGTGCACGTCCAACTGGGGAGCGGAGCGTGGAACGCGACTTTGGATAAGTGGCTGAATTACAAGTGGCCAAGTGTCTGACGTCACACGATGATGCACTGAGGTGCTTCATGAAGGATGCAAGGCGCTGCTATAGATCATCAAGTCGCGAGACTGACAGTAGTTTAGTACGAAGACTCAAGAGTACACCAGACAACTCAGTCAGACCTTCAATCTGGATTGTGAAGCAGGGTGACGCCGGATGGAAGAAAAACAGCCCGACATGACAATTTAACCCAATGTTCCAATCCTACAAAACTCATCCCCTAAGCCTTTTTGCCTTTATCCTGCCCACTGGCAGTCCCATGATGTGTTCCCTCGAGACCGACCTGCTTCTTCTGCTCCGATGCCGCAGCCATGGACGGCATCGTGTTCGCGTCTCCGCTGTGTCTCTACACGAGCCGCCATATCAGTCTCGTGTCCACGAGTAGCAGTTCTGTATGCCTGGACTTGCCCTCTCCTCCTCCACCTCGGCCTCGAGGATGAAGTCGTGTCCGGCCTGGACCGCGTCATCTGACAGCCCATGCTCTTTGAGACCATGGTCCTTGCGATTCGACATGTTGCTTTGCTGGCAGTGGATGTGCGGGAACTGTTTACCGAGATTCCGGATGGGTTGACTCCTTTGAGCGGTTGCAGAGCATGGAAACTGGGAACTAGGGCAATGATTGCAGGGACGGCCACGAATTATATACTCTGCGAAACGTGCCTTTCTTCAACGGGGCATGTCATGCCTGGACGCTACTGACGAGACCCAACTGAGGGGTCCACGACTGACTACCAAAGTCTCGTCGACACCATCGTCGAGGGCACGGTCAGCGACCCCTCATCAACCGTGAGATTCTCACGAGCCAGGCAAGGATGGCCAGGCGAATGCTCACCAATATGTGAAGACGTCGAGGCGGGGTCTGCACCATCTACGTGCGGCCCAGGCCCGGCTGGATCACAGATGATGCCCGGCAGCTTGGTTCGTCACTCTCGTATGGAAACGTTACGCCAGCGCCGACGCCGCCAGGTTCACCGACCTCGCGTCTCCCCCGGACCAGGCGGGCGTCCAAGCGGACCTTGTATTGCCATCACCGCCTCGGCATCCAGGACAGCATAGTTTTGGGCTCGGAGTCAAGGAAGTCTAAAAGATATCGTGTGCAGGCAAAACATGGGGGTCCGCTCAGAACGTCGCTGTTGGTTTATCCGGAGGGTAACGCACGCCGTACGTGATCTCGTCGTACAGGTGCAAAAGGGTCTGGTATTCGTTGTTGTTATTGTTACGTTACGTGCCTACGCGTAGGCACGTAAGGCTCTAGATCTACGGTGTACCATGGCACTTGGCTACGGCTGGCGACAGGTGTCACCAGGGGGGATGAGAGTATACAGCCACGTATGCCCTACACCTCTAGGGCGTATAGACACGTATACTGTATGCGTACAGAGGCGTACGCGCCTCAGGCGTTAACGCATGCCTTGCGGCATAGCATTACTGATACTGGTAACTTTTTCTTTTTACCGTATACCTCATACGCCTCTATTTATATATAAAGCTAGTACCCAAAAACGCTATAATCATATGCCAAAAACGCTATTAAAATAGTATTAATAAGTAGCGTAAAATAGTATTAAAAACAATCCTTTTACCCCTTACCTAATAATATCTAAATACCTATATTATTTACTCTACTCGAGTTACCTACCCCTCTATTTAAATAGTTATATAATTTAAATTAATAAATTTCTTAAGGGTATAGTTTAAAGTACTTTTTATGAAAATATTAGTAATATTATCGTCTCTGTTAATTTACTATATTTCGTAGAGCTCTTATTATTTATATAACTATTTTAATACTATAATATTAATTATTAAGTATTTCTTTTTAGTAGTACTAAGCTTTATAAAGTATTTATAGAGTAAGTATAAGTTAGTATAGATAATTATTAGGATATAAAAAAAGTTTTAGTATTTGAGGATTTTTTTAAGTATTATAGTACTAGTATATACGAAATCTATACTAGCTATTATAGTATAAATCTCTAAAGTAAATATATTCCTAGTAATTCTTTTATTTTTAGTAGAAGAATAGTAAATAAAATTACTATAGAGGTTAAACTAACTATTACTAGTTACTATCTCTTAGCTTAGGATTATTATAAATCTTAGTTAAAATAAGAGATTAGTATTATTAGTAAAAGAATTATTAATAAAATGTAATGAACAAATAATATAGTATATAGTCTGAAAGTAGGTTGTTGAAAGGTATGTCTTCTTCTAACTAGAATGAAGTATCTGAACATGCTTAAATAGAATAGTAAATATCTTACATAAGCTACTAGAGTTGAACGGTGGCTAGTAGAGTCGCATGGTAGCCTTGGTGCTATATATATTCTCATATACCCCCCTAGCGGTAGAGCTACTAGAGATACCCTTATATTATTTAAACGATATACTAAATAAATGAACTAGGGTAAATAGTTCCTAAAATAGATTTTCTAGTACTCGAATAAAAGAAATTAACAAAATCATTATAATCTATCACGTATTTAACTATTTTTATTAAGTATTAGCAAGAGCAATTAGTCAGCTCCTTCTAAAATCGCTAGTAATCCGATCTTTATATACGCTATAAATAAATCGTTTATCAATTTTTAACCTACTAGATTTCTTTCTTTTCCCCTATACTAATATTTTTAATAGTTACTTTCCTATTTATAAGTAGTATATTTCTAGTAATATAACATCTATATATCAGCTTGAGGTATAATAATATATATTAGTTATTACTAATATTCTAATTATAGGAAAAACCCCTTAAGACTATTAAGTATAATACTATCATATTTATTCCCGAATAATATAATATTACTAGTAACTTTCTAAAGTACCTAACATCTTATTCCATCAATCATCTAGTACTTATATTTGCTAGCCATATCTTTGATTTAGAATAGTTATTCTTTAACCCTAATTTAAAAAGAAACCGAGATTTTTAGTTCGAAGTCGCTTTAGGTATTTTCTTCTCTTGTCCGCCTAATAAGGACGACGAGTTACAAACCTGAAATACTTTTCTATATTCCTTTCAGGAGGTTTTCTTTATTTAGTAATTCTTATCTAATTACCTCTTATTTGAGATATTTAATTATTATTTCTTTCCTTATATTTTTTTCTCTATTTAAATACTTAGTCTCCTTGGTAATTTTATCTGAGAGTATTTAATTTCTAAGATTCAAGCCTAGGTTAATTCTATCAATAAGTAATACCTTATCGGTACTTTAAACTTCTTAAATTAGTATAAGGGTTAGTTGATTTGACTAAGATTGTTTATTTAGTTATATTTCAAAAATTTTCCTAATTTACTTAAACACTTATTACTAATCCCTGAATATATTAAGATACTAAAGTTAAGCAGTATTGCGAAGAAGAGTACTGCTTTATTTAAGGATCCTGCTACTAGTGTTGGTTTGAAACGTCCTCGCAATTATCCGAAGAAGACTATTACTCTAAAGCCCCTTTCTGATAACGAGGAAGATAACTTAGCTAGAGATCCCTAAGAAGAATAAGAGGTACCTAAGCCTATTAGTAAAAATGATGAAGTAGAAGATAACGATAAAGATACCGAGGAGGTAGCCGAGCTACCTAAGAAATATATGAAAACAATTACTAACACGACGCGTAAATCCTCTCAGATTAGAGACTAAGAAGCTTCATCGAAGATTAATAATCTTATATATTAGCTAGAGGCTACTAAACAATAACTCGCTAAGCCTAGCCCTAAGGTTACCACTTTAAAGAGAACCCCTACAAAATCTACCCCTTCTAAGAAAAATAAATTAATAGAAGATTAAGAAGAATACTTATTCTAAACAAAAACTTTTAGAGATTCGCAGCTAGTACGAACCATCCCCTATATAAAGTATTACTCCAGTTTTATCCTCTCATATAGCCCTTACCTTTATACTATTAGCATTAGTAAGTAAGACTCGGTCTCTAACCAGTACTACTAGTATAAGAATAGTTCGAGAAATACCTATATCCTAGTTTCGAATTATACCTACGAGGTATTTAAGAGCTATTTAGAAGCTCTAAAGATCCCCAATACTAATAAGGTAAGTGTTTTAACCTAAGACTTTTTATTTAAGTCTAACTATTTTTAGTTAAAGAGTAAGAAGATTAATATTATAAAGAAATTTACCCGCCTCGAGTTATAATTAACATAATAGAAAAACTTTAAAGTTAATTTTATTAAGAATAGAAATAGGCTAGAATTTACTACTAGAATACTTATTACTAAATAATCATCTCTAGCTCAGGTACCTTAACTAGTTCAAACTCCCTAGCCTATACTACCCCCCTAGCTAGCTTAAACTTCCTAGCTTATACTACTACCCCAGCTAGTTTTAAATAGCTATATCCCTAGTTTTTCAGTAACAGAGATAGGTTCCCTAGTTAGTAGACCCCTTATACCTTAGCTAGCTTATAGTATATTTAGAGCTCCTTAGTTAGTTCCTAGAATAGTTAGAGGTTATAGATATAGTTATACTTCTGGTTTCGGATAGCTACTTTTGGTTCAGGTTTAGGTTCCCCTTCTCCTCAGGGGATATAGCATTAATTTCCATACACCTATCGCTATATCTCGCCTACCTATTTAGGGCTTAGAGTTTAAGTTCTTAGTACTAAACTAGATAAAGGCTTATCTTAAGGGTTTTATTCCCCCTAAGCGATTAGAGGAGTTCTGATATACTCTCGCTCTCTATATTAATACTATGAAAACTTTCTATTAAAAGTAAGGATTACATTAATTCGCTTACGTATATTATTTAAGTAGATAGGGAAATAGCCTTAAGTAGCCTCTTCTGTTATTTTGGCTAGTCCTAAGAGTATTACTTATAGATCTGTAAAGTTAAGAAGTACTCTAAATTATTCGAACTTTACTTGAATTAGATTCTTTATAAGTCTATCTACTGGCATCATATCCGTGGGTATATAAACTACTTCGAAACTACTTTTCAAGTATTCCTAGTAAAGCTATATCTATTAAATATCTATATATTAAAGTCTAGTAAATAAAATATTTACTATCTAAGACTACTANGATTACTAGTCTAATTATCTAGTAATTATTATAGTAGATTCTCTAAATATCTCCTAGGTTAAGCTTAATATCTCAAAACAGTCTCTTTAGTACTATAGCCTCTTTTAAGGTATATTCTAGGCTGAGAAGCTCTACTTCTATTATTGATATAATTATAGTACTCTATTAAGTAGCTTTCTATTAGACTAGTCTTCTAAATAGAGAGATAATATAGCTATAACTTGATCTTCGAGTCTTTTCATAGTTTACGAATAAAGTATCTCTAGTAATTAAAAGAGTTTGAGGTATCTTATTAATACCCCCCGAGCTTCTGAACTATAATGCCAGGAATCTTGTCCTATAGAGGTACTGAATTATATGGTTTATAGCGTCCATATGCGCCTGAGAAGGATTTGTGAGGTATTTTAAAAGTAAAGAGTACGCGAATAAGACGTCTAGTTATACTATAATAGAGGTAGAGGTATAAAGAATCGAACTAACCTTCATCTAATACTTGTGAATCTCCTTTAGCGTAGTTTTACTAGGATTCGCTATAAAAGTTACTACTAGAAGTAGCGTTGTTAGAGTTAAGCTATAGTTGAGATTAAAGTATTCAGCAATCTTAGTAATATACGTGTTATGAACCAAGTAAATCTTACAACACTTACAATCCTGAACTACTTAAACACCTAGGAAATATTCGATAAGACCCTACTCCTTGAGTTCGTAAGCATTCTTAATACCCTTAACGATTTCGAGAGCCTCCTTTTCAGCCGACTTGTAATATATAAAAAGAACATTATCCACGTAAAATAGGAGAAAGATAGTCGAACTCTCGTTTTTAAATAGACAAAGCTCCTCTAGGTATAGCTTAAGTCCTAACGACCTGAGGGTAGTATAAAAGGTCTTATACTAAAGAATAGGTACATCTCGAAATCTATAAAAAGCATACTCGAGTTCAGCGTAACGCCCCATAACCTTAAACCTATCTAGTAGCTTAATAGTTATTAGAGGTCTATTAGGATCTCTTATAGTATTGAGAAATACGTTAATAATATCGAACTAGTAGACCTCGAGGTTAAATTATACTACGATCACTATAGCTACCCGAAATATTCGAGTAGCTAGGGTCGCCGCGTATATAGTCTACAACGGATCGACCAGCTATATATCCCCACACACATAAATCCTCACCTTACACTATTCTAGAAAACTATCTACATCTATCTTATAAGTGAAAATTTACTTACGAGGAAAAGGCTTATTTCTAGTATCCCAGCAATCTATTTCTCACCAGGTACCTTTCTCTTTTAACTTTATAATTTCAGCCCTTACTACTTTAATAAAAGATATTTATAGTAATTCTAGTAAGTTAGTAATATCCTTCTAAGTCTTTGGAGGTACTACTAGTTAATTAAGGTATATTCGAATCTTAGTAGAAGGATCTTTCTTCTTTAATACTATATTTCGAATAATAAGGAAAACTATTAAGAGATTAAGACTAGCCTTATCTAGCCCCTACTACTAATTAAGTAAATAAGTACTAGCGAAACTATCTTATTCGTACTCTATAAAGTATAAAATATTACTATTATATTCTTTCAAAAACACCACGTAGTTACTAATAGTAATCTCTAGCTCTAGCTAATACTATTACCTACTCTTATATTATTAACTTAGTTTTTAGGTAGTTAAAGATCCTAACCTAAGTAGTTGAGGTCTAGAGCCGCGCTTTAGTCTACCCCGAGTTAGCTGAACTAGGGTCTTAAGGTAGTCACCTCTATTCTTAGTTGAAATAAGTATCCCTTCTTAGCTAGCTAAATCCCTTACTTTAAGTATATTATCTAGTTCTCTAGCTATTAGCGTACTTCCTAAACTCTAATTTTTACCTAAGGTTATTATATCTAGTTATTCCTAATCAGAAACCTAGACTAGCCCTATTAGTTTAAGCATCAATTCAGGTATTATTAAACCTCTCTCACTAGTCTTAGAAACTAATTCCAAGCTTAGCCTAATATTTTAGGCTACCTCTAATGCTAATAGGATAACTAGTAGAAGAGAGGTCCCCTCACTAGGTATTCTTACTACTCTAAAATCTCTAAATATCTTAAGAATAGGGTTTTCTTTCTTTTTAGTAATTAATTTATCTAGTAGTTTTATAACTTCCTTTGTAAGCATTTTATACGAGTCCTACCTCGAATAAAATCTTATCTTATCGAATTTGATATTTTAAGTAATAATAACCCTCTAAAAAATAAGGATCCAGATCCTATATAGGTTATAGGTATTTAGAACGTAGCCTACTAGGTATCCAATATATCCCCTTAGTTCAACCTTAAATAACCTTTTCAAAACACCTTATTTACAGTATTTCTTAAGCAGGTATACTCAACAACTATAAGCGTAAATCCATCCCCAGTAAAGTCGCAAATCTTGATAAGGGCTTGGAGCATACTCTAGCACCTACTAATGAAAGTACTACTTATACCAAGCTTCTTCAACCTCATATAGTAATCTCTAGTTATTTTAAACGTTTAGAGATATATTATACAGTATAGCTACTACTTGAATCAACTCCACCCACAGTTTAGGCAGTAATCCTATAGCTTCTCGTATTTTTATACTTCAGGTAATCAGTTCTTTTCCAGCATACTTACTTGCTTTAACTAGCTTTTTAGTATAAGAGGGAGATAGCTCAAGATTGATCCCTTACTCTATTATTTATCTCTAGTAACTAGTTTCTCCATTAATTACTATTACTACTCTTTTAATATCTTATCGAATCTTATAAATAGAAAAGCCTCTTTATCTCTTTACCTATCTTTTAAATATTAATAATACTCGAAAGACTAAGTTATAAATTTTATTAAGTAATATAAATAAAAAGAGAAGGCCTGAAAACTTATCTTTAATAATAAAAACCTAGGAGTTACCTATATATACTTTAGGGAAATTAAATAGATCCCAGGTAATATAATAAAACGGGTAAACTAAGTATGACTCTGAAGTTCATCTAGAGATAACCTATTAAGAATAAACTATTACATAGTATAAATAATCCAATTATTTTAATCCTATAATCTTTACCCCCTAAATATTAAAAACTAAATACTTAAGAGCAATCTATCCTAGATATCCCACTTAAAAGTACTATATATAGGTATCGTCAGACCTTAGCTTAGGGAGAGCTATCTTAAGGTATAGTCGAGAGAATAGAATACTAGGTAATTCTGAGATAATACTAGAAGTATTTAAATAGACTATAAGATAATTCAAAACAGGTTTATATTTGAGGAAAATAAAGTTATACTTTCTAAGTAACTATTTTATAATAATAGAATACTTAATTAGGCTAAACTTAAAAGTATAGTCTAGTCCTATATATTAGATCTTAGTCTTGTCGAGAAGCAGAGCTTCTGAGATAATATTAGTATAGAAGTTTTTAATATAAGTAATATTATCTAATATTAAATCAAGCGTATTCTTCCCCTTTAGACTATCGAGGATATTCTTAATAACTCTCTTACCTTATCTAACTATAGGGAAATTAGCTGAACCATATTAAACCGAATCTATACCTTTACTAAACTTAAAAGATCTTTTCTTAAAAAGGTCTATTAAATTAGTAATATAGACCACCTTATAGCTATTAAAGATAGTATTCCTTGAAAGTATATGAGGTTCTCGAGTAGTTAAGAAGACTTCTAGGGGAATTTCGGATAACTTTTTAAGGAGAGTAAGATTAATACTAATATATATTAGGTTAGTAGGGTAGTTGTTACTAGACTTGTTTGTCGAGGGAGCTGATTTAGTTTTCGTAGTATCTGAAGGAGGTTCCTTAGCCTTACTAGTATACCCCTTAGCATTCAACTAACCTTTTTTAGCTAGCTTCTATTATAAAGTATAGAGTTTAGAGTTATTTATTTTATCTATAATACTATTTTAAGTAGTAATAGATATTTAAATGTTAGGGAATCTGGTATATAAGCTAGTAATAGTATACTTAACACGTCTATAGTTTTCCGGAGGGTATAGGTAGCTCCTGTAATCGCATAGGCACTTCAGTTTAGCTTAAGTTATATCTGACTTTCCCGCGAGAGTAACTAAGATAGCCAGCGTTTTACCACAGCTCTTCAATAAACTCTCTTTAGTATAAGATAAAGTAATGAAGATTTCTCTATATTTAGCTAAAGTCTTGATTTTGAGGTTCTAAGTCTCTCTTAAGATAATATCCTAATACTAAGTTATAGCTTAATTAGGTAAAATATGTTAAGTAAGTATTTGAAGTTATTCTTTAATTATAAGAGTTCCCTAGATTTCTGGGATATTATATGTGATTACTTGGAGATAGATAGTATATTACTCGTTATACTATGTAGGACTAGAGATATTTAAATTAGCTTTCTCGAGGATTTTCTTATATTCGATTCTAACTTATTACTATATAACTAAATTATTCTAGGTATATTAATATTTTAGAATTTTCAGGAGAGCTTGGAGGGATATATTATTTTTATTGAGAAGTTCTATTTAAGTAGGTATTAGAAGGCTATTATTAACGGTAGTGTTAACCTATGTCTAAATTATATCATAATATTTCTTAGTCTCCTTATAGTTAGATTCTCGAATTACTTGAAGTTTGAGATCTACTAAGTAGTAGTTGAAAACCCCTAGAGTAGTAGGTGTATAGGGGATAGTGCTTTTGGTCTTCTCTTAAGTAGTATTCTCTCGTTAGAGCTATTTATTAAATTTGAGTAGTTTAAGTGTTTTCGAGATATCGAGGATAGGTTTAGTATCTAGATTAATATATTACCATATATCTCGGCTAGTTATATGGAAGTGAAGTGTGATGTATTAATAGTTGAAGTTGGAGCTGTTAGATAGCTTAACCGTTGTATTGAGGCTACTAGTGGTTAAATATACTATTTTTGAGTAGTAGGTCAAAGAATTAATAAGATAGATTGAAAAGGATTTCTTTTGTGTTTATTAATTATGAGTAGTTTAGAGATAATTAAATATAACTAGGCTTATAATTATAATGAATAAATAATACGGTATATGGTTTAAAAGTAGGTTATTAAAAGGTATGTCTTTTTCTAACTAGAATAAAGCGTCCGAATATACTTAAATAGAACGGTAAATGTCTTATATAAGCTACTAGAGTTGAATGGTGGCTAGTAGAGTCGCATAGCAGCCTTGGTGCCGTATGTATTCTCATATAAAAATATAGAAATATATTTTTAAGAAATTAAGTAATATAAAATGAAAACTATAATTAAAATACTTAATTTATTACTTAAAATATTTATTTAGAATAGTAATATTATTAATAGAGAATTATTATTTTTATATAGTATATAAGAAGTTGAATAATATTTTAGGTTAGTATATTGAGGCGAGGTATACTCCTTATACGTATTATTTAATATATATTTTCTTAAGCAATTTAGGTATAGTATTAGTATTAAAGAGTACTAGTTTTTACTTTTAGTATTTTTAGTTCAAATAGAAAGTATTATTATTCATACTTAAGATACTTCTATTAAATACTAGAGGGGTAGTTACTATAAAGGTTATTTTTAGCTTTACTTTGAATAAGGCTTTTTAGAGCAAGAGCTCCTTATCTTTATAGTATGAGAAGGGGGTATTAGAGAAGCTAAGGGTATTATTAGTTTATATACTTATAAGGCTAAAGTTATTATTAATATAGTATAAGATAAGGAAGTATAGGTTATATATAGATATTTCTATTTATAACTACTTTTTATAGTACTTAGAGTAAGTTATTTACTAGTAAGTACTAGTTTTAGTAAGGTTATATAATAGTTTAATAATAATTATTATAAAGTCTAGAAAGTATTACTTTTTAAGGTAGGATAGTAAGTTAGCTATAATATACTTCGTGAGTTCTATTTTAGCTTAAGTATAGGTTTAAATAATATTTCGAAGTTATATTATTATGCTTTTATGCTAGAGGAGAGCTAGGGTTATAGTTAAAATTAATTATTAGTTGTTTTATTAGATTATTAGTAATTATATTAATATTTCAAATTTGTTATTATTACTAAAACCTTAGATAATAAGGTATGATTTCTTATATATTTTATTTATATTTTTGTTTTTAATCTTATTAATAATACGTGACTTAAAATACTTATAACTTTTATAGAAAATAAAATTAAACTTAATAATCTTAATAATATTATTAGTAATAATATTCTTAATTTTTTTTTTAATTAATTCCTTGAATAGTAGACCTAGTATTATAATAATACTTTTTTTATAGAAAATAAGAGAGAAAGCTATATCTGATTATTCTTTAGCTATAAAGNTAATATTAAGTTTTATAAACTAGTAAGTACTAGTAATCCTCTAGAAAATTTCTAATATAAAGAAATAAGTATCTATTCTTCTTTATAATTATATTTAAAGCTTTATAATTTATATAAAACTTAATACTTCTACTAGGTTTCTTAATAAAGAGGATAGGTATTTTAATAGCTAATCTACTAGTTTTAATAAACCCCTTATTAAAGAAATCTTCTAGTATTTTCTTAAATACTAATAGTTCTTATTATAATATATTATAGAAAAAACTTTAAAATAAAGGGGGATTATTCCTATTTTTATTAAGTATTAATAAAATTATATAATTTAGTAACTTTTTACTAGTAAGTATTTAGTAAGTTTTCTCAGAGTTAAATAAATCTAAGAATTCTTTAAGTATATTCGCTAAAATATATTTCTTTAAATTAACTGAAGTTTTTAGTATTAGAGTTTTCTTAATATCTTTAAAACTAATAGATATATTATAGACCTAAGCCTTAGGGCTTGTGTAGGATATTACTATTAAAGCCCTGTATAACTATTATCCCTATAGTCTAGTAAAGAGTTTTTACTTTAAGTATGAAGTTTTTAAGTTTATTATAATACTATTAAAGTATTATTAAAATACTTCTCGTAGCTAGTTTCTAATATTAATAAACCTTTTATTTAAGTTTAACTTAGTAGTAAATAGTAAATACTAAAAGAAATAGAAGATAGTAAAAAGATAATAATNGATACTACTAATCTAGAGCTTTTTATAAGGCTTTTAATAGACTAATAGTAGACTAATTTAGTAGATAATAAAAACTAATTTTTTTAAGATATTTTTATGAAATTCTAAGTAGATTATAATTTAGTTTTATAAGTATTATAAGTACTTAATCTAAAGTAGAAATTACTCCTTATTAGTACTCTTTTTAATAGTAATACTTT
>RYZW01000664.1:0-10139 GCA_004367215.1 Colletotrichum trifolii
AAAACTAAATTAGCTCCCTTAACTAGTAAATCTAGTAGTAACTACCCTTCTAACCTAATGTATATTAGTATTAATCCTATTTTCCTTAAAGAATCATCTGAAATTCCCCTAGGGGTTTTCTTAATTACTCGAAAACCTTGTATATTTTTAAGGGGTACTATTTTTAATAACTATAAAATAGTTTATATTACTAATTTAATAGATTGTTTTAAAAAAAACAGTTTTAAGTTTAGTAAAGGAATAGATTGAGTTTAATATAATTTAGCTAATTTTCCTATAATTAGATAAAGTAAGAGAATTATTAAGAAAATCCTGAATAGTCTAAAAAGGAAGAATATACTCGATTTAATATTAGATAATATTACTTATATTAAAAACTTCTATACTAATATTATCTCAGAAGTATTACTTCTTAATAAAATTAAANTAGAAATCTTACTTTCTAATAAAACTAAGATTTAATATATAAAACTAGATTATATTCTTAGGTTTAGGGTAATTAAGTATTCTATTATTATAAAATAGATATTTAGAAAGTATAACTTTATTTTCCTTAAATATAAGCTTATTTTAAACTATCTTATAATCTATTTAAATACTTCTAGTATTATCTCGGAATTACTAAATATTCTACTTTCTTAATTATATTTTAAGATAGTTTCCCTAGAGCTAAAATCTAATAGTATTTATATACAGGACTTTTGAATACAATATTTAGGATAGATTACTCTTAAGTATTTAGTTTTTAATATTTAGAAAGTAAAGCTTATAGGACTAAAGTAATTAGATTACATTTACTATATATTAATTATTTTTAATAGGTTATCTTGAGATAAATTTTAGAGTTATACTTAAATTACCTATTTTATTATATAATTTACGATTTATTTAATTTCTCTAAGGTATATATAGGCGAATCCTAGGTATTGATTGTTAAAAATAAATATCTAGGTCTATTTGTTTTATTTATACCACTTAATAAAATTCATAATTTAGTTTTTTAAATATTAGTAATATTTAAAAGATAAGTCAAAACAATAGAGAATTTGTTTGATTTATAAAATTTAATAGTATATTAAGAAAGTAATAATAGTAATTTATAGAGAAACTAGTTACTAGAAATAAGTAATAGATAAAGGATTAATTTCAAATAATTTCCCTCTTATACTGAAAAACTAGTTAGAGTAAATACACATATTAGAAACGAACTAATTACTTAAAGAATAAAAATACGCGAAAGTATAAGACTACTATCTAAATTATTAGCAAGGTTAATTCAAATAATAGCTATACTATATAATATATCTCCAAATATTTGAAATAACTAGAAATTACTATATAAAGTTAAAGAAACCTAGTATAAATAGTACTTTTATTAGTAAGTATTAGAATATATTTTAAGTTTTTATTAAGATTTGCGATCTTACTAGGGATAGATTTATATTTATGGTTATTAAATATATTTATTCGAGAAATATTCTAAATAAAGTATTCTAAAAAGATTATTTAAAATTAAATTAAAGGGATATATTAGATACCCAGTAGGTTATATTCTCAATATTTATAATTTAGATAACATCCAGATCTTTATTCTTTAGAATATTATTATTAATCAAAATATTAAATTTAATTAGATAAGACTTTATTTAAAATAAGGTTTATATAAAGTATTTGTAAAAGATGTTATAAAATAACTAGTTAAGTTAATTATTAAAAAAGAAAAGGATTTTAGTCTTAATATACTTAGAGATTTTAAAATAGTAAGAATACTTAATGAAAAGATATCTTTTCTACTAGTAGTCTTATTAGTATTAGAAGTAGCTTAAGATATTAAATTAAGTCTAGAATTAATTCTAAAAATTAATACAAAATAATTAATTATACTTGAATTAATACTTTAACTAATAAGACTAGTTTATATTTCTAATTAATTATAATTAATTATAATAAATCTGAATAAAACTTAGAATTTAAGAAGTATACTAATAACTAGAAAACTAGATAGTATATTTAAAATAAAAGATCTAGTTAACTTACCAAAAAACATTTATTTTAATTAAATAGAAATGATATCTCTATTAACTAAGCCTTACCTACCTCTAAGACGAGACTTTACACTACTAACACGAAAGTTCTCTACTACTAATATAAGTTAACTCACGATCTCTATATAAATATAGTAAGACTCGGCCTACTTTGATTAATAAATAATCTTAATATATAAAGATCTAGCTAACTAAGAAAAGATATTTATTTTATCTAAGAATAGAAATAACTACTTTAAAACCCTAATTTAGCTAATTTAGGGTAGATTAAAATATAGTTCTAGATCTTAACTATTTAAATTAAGATCTTTAACTACCTAGGAACTAAGCTAATAATAAAAAAGTAAATAATAATGTTAATTAAAACTAGAGATTACTATTAGTAATTATATAGTACTCTTAAAAGAATATAATAGTAATATTTTATACTTTATAGAATACGAATAAAATAGTTTTACTANTTACTAGTACTTATTTACCTAATTAGTAGTAGGGGCTAGATAAAGTTAGTTTTAATTTCTTAATAGTTTTCTTCGTTATTTAAAATATAGTATTAAAGAAGAAAGATCTTTCTACTAAGATTTAAATATATTTTAATTAACTAGTAATACTTCTAAAGATTTAGAAAGATATTACTAACCTATTAGAACTATTATAAATATTTTTTATTAAAATAGTAAAAGCTAAAATTATAAAGTTAAAAGAAAAAGGTATTTAGTGAGAAATAGATGACTAGGATACTAGAAATAAACCTTTTTTTCTTAAATAAGTTTTTATTTATAAAATAGATATAGATAATTTTCTAGAATAGTATAAGGCGAGGATTTATATATATAGGGATATATAGCTAGTTAATTTATTATAGATTATATATATAGTAACTTTAGCTATTTAAATATTTTAGGTAGCTATAGTAATTATAGTATAATTTAACTTCGAGGTTTACTAGTTTAATATTATTAATATATTTCTTAATACTATAAAGGATCTTAATAGACTTCTAATAATTATTAAATTACTAGATAAATTTAAAATTACGGGGTATTATACTAAACTTAAGTATATTTTTTATAGATTTCGAGATATATTTATTCTTTAATATAAGACTTTTTATATTATTTTTAAGTTATTAGGATTTAAGTTATATTTAGGGGAGTTTTGTCTATTTAAAAATAAAAGTTTAACTATTTTTTTCTTACTTTATATAGATAATATTTCTTTTATAAATTATACGTTAGCTAAAAAAGAAACTCTTGAAATTATTAAAAGTATTAAAAATACTTATAAATTTAAGGAATAAGGTTTTATTAAATATTTCCTAGGAGTTTGTGTAATTCGGGATTATCAGTATTATAAGATTTATTTTGTTTATAATATATATATTACTAAGATTACTAAGTACTTCAATTTTAACTATATTTTAACTCTAATAATACTATTTCTAGTAGTAAATGTCATGATAAATCCTAGTAAAGTTATATTTAAAGAAATTTATAAATATTAGATAAAAGTTAGTTTAATTCTTTATATTTCTATTATAGTATAACTAGATATCTTATTTATATATTCTCTATTTTTAAAATATTTTATAAATCCCTCTTAAATATATATAGATACTATAAACTATATAATTTAGTATTTCTATAAAATAAGATTCCTAATACTATAATTCAGAAACTTAAGAAATATTAATAAAATACCTTAAACTTTCTTAATTACTAGAGATATTTTATTTATAAATTATAAAGAAACTTAAAAATTAAATTATAACTATATTATTTCTCTATTTAGAAGATTAATTTAATAGAAAACTACTTAATAGAATACTATAATAATATTAATAATTAGAATAAAGTTTCTTAGCCTAGAATATATTTTAAAAGAAACTATAGTATTAAAAAAACTATTTTAAAATATTAAATTTAACTTAGGAGATATTTAGAGAATCTATTATAATAACTACTAGATAATTAGACTAGTAATTTTAGATAGTAAATACTTATTAACTAGGTTTTAATATATAGATNTATATAAATATTTAACAAATATAACTTTACTAAAAATACTTAAAAAGTAGTCTTAAAATAGTTTATATACTTATAGATATAATACTAGTAGATAGATTTATAAAGAATCTAACTCAAGTAAAATTTAAACAATTTAGAATACTTCTTAATTTTACTAATTTATAAGCAATACTCTCAGGACTAGCTAAAATAACAGAAGAAGCTACCTAAAACTATTTCCCTATTTACTTAAATAATATAAATAAGTAACCTAAATCAATCCTTATTTTTAATAGAAAATTTTCGTAGTATTAATATAGAAAATAAGAATACATCAGAACTCCTCTAAATACTTAAGGGGAATAAAACCCTCAAGATAAGCCTTTATCTAGCTTAGTATTAAGAACTTAAACTCTAAACCCTAAATAAACAGGCAAGATATAGTAATAAATATATAGAAATTGATACTATAATCCCTAAGGGGAAAAGGAGCCTAAACCCAAACTAAAAGTAGCTATCTAAAACTAGAAATATAACTATATCTATAACTTCTAACTATACTATAAACCAGCTAAGGTATAAAGGTTTTACTAATGAGGGAATTTATCTCTATTATTAAAAAACCAGGGATATAGCTACTTAAACCTAGCTAAAATAGTAATATAGGCTAGGGAGCTTAAGCTAGCTAGGGGGGTAATATAGGCTAGGGAGCTTAAATAAGCTAGGGAGCTTAAACTAGTTAAAATATTTAAGCTAGAGAAGACTTTTTAGTAATAGGTATTCTAGTAGTAGACTCTAGCCTACTTCTATTTCTAATAAAGTTAGCTTTAAAGGCTTTCTATTATATTAATTATAACTCGAGGCAGGTAAACTTCTTTATAATATTAATCTTCTTACTCTTTAACTAAAACTAATTAAACTTAAATAAAACATCTTAAGTTAAAATACTTACCTTATTAGTTTCGGGGATCTTGAGGGCTTCTAGATAACTTTTAAAAGCCTTATAGGTATAATTCGAAACTAGGATATAAGTATTTCTCGAACTATTCTTATATTAGTAATATTAGTTAGAGACTAAGTCTCGCCTACTAATACTAATAGTATAAAAGTAAAGACTACGCGAGAGGATAAAACTAGAATAATATTTAGTATAAGGGATAATTTATACTAGTTATAAGTTTCTAAGAGTTTTTATTTAGAATAAGTATTCTTTATAATTTTCTACTAACTTATTTTTCTTAGAAAAAGTAGACTTTATAGGGGTTCTCTTTAGAGTAGTNTTTCTTACTAATTTACTTTTCTTAGAAAAAGTAGATTTTATAAAAGTTCTCTTTAGAGTAATAGCTTTAGAATTAGGTTTAATAAGTTATTATTTAGTAGTTTCTAGCTAATATTTAAGATTATTAATCTTTAATGAAACTTCTTAGTTTTTAATTTAAGAGGATTTATATATTATATTAGTAGTTATTTTTATATATTTCTTAGGTAGTTTAGCTATTTCTTTATTATTTTTATTATTATCTTCTACTTTATTATTATTATTAATAGTTTTGGGTATTTCTTTTTTTTCTTAGGGGTCTCTAGCTAGGTTATCTTCTTTATTATTAGTAAAAAGCTTTAGAGTAGGTATTTTTCTTAGGTAATTTTAAGGTTACTTTAACCTAGTAGTAATATTAGGATTCTTAGTTAGAATAGCTCCCCTTTTTATAGTATTACTTAGCTTAGGTATTTTAAAGAATTTAGGGAATAGTAATAGATATTTTAATAAATTAGGAAACTCTTTAAAATATAGATAAATAAATAATTTTAAGCGAAATAATTTATTTTTATACTAATCCGGGAAGCTTAAACTACTAATAAAGTAGATTTCCTCGATAAAATCAAACTAGGCTTAGATCTTTAAAATAAAGTATTCTTAGATAAAATTACTAAGGATAATAAGTATATTAATAGAGAGAGAAGAATAAGGGAAAAAGTAGAAATCGAATTTCTCGAATAAGAAGAAGTTACTTAAGAATTACTAAATAAAATAAATTTCTTAAAAAAAATACAGAAGAGTATTTCAGGTTTATAACTTATTATTTTTATTAGGTAAGTAAGAGTGCAAAATACTTAAAGTAATTTTGAATAGTAATTCTTAGTTATTTTTTAAACTAGGGTTAAGAAAAAATTACTCTAACTTAGAAATATAACTAGTAAATACTAGTACTAGATAATTAATGAAAGAAGATATTAAGTATTTTAAAAGGTCGCTAGTGATATTATATTAGTTTTTAGGTTTAATAATATCTCCTTTAATAGACTTAAAAGGTTTTTCTTATAATTAGAATATTAGTAATAACTAATATATATTATTATACTTGAAACTAATATATAGAATTTATATTACTAGAAATATACTACTTATAAGTAAGAGGGTAACTATTAAAAATATTAGTATAGAAAAGAAGAAAGAAATCTAGTAAGTTGAAAATTGATAAATGATTTATTTATAATATATATAAAGATCAGATTACTAGTAATTTTAGAAGGAGCTGACTAATCACTTTTGCTAATATTTAATAAAGATAGTTAAATATATAATAAATTATAATAATTTTATTAATTTCTTTTATTCAAGTACTAGAAGATCTATTTTAGGAACTATTTACCCTAGTTTATTTATTTGATATATTAGTTGAATAATATAAGAGTATCTCTAGTAGTTCTACTACTAGGGGGGTATATAAGAATACGTATAGTACTAAGGCTACTATACAACTCTACTAGCTACTATTTAACTCTAATAACTTATATAAGATATTTACTATTCTATTTAAGCGTATTTAGATATTTCATTCTAGTTAGAAGAAAACATACCTTTCAATAACCTATTTTCAGACTATATATTATATTATTTATTTATTATAAATTTAGTATTAGAATATTCTTAAGAGAGAACTTCTAATTTTAAATATTAAAACTTTAGTTAAATATAGAGAAATCCTTTTAGCTTTATTTTATACTAATAAAATTTAACTAAAAACTATAATAAAATACTATTTATATTAGTTACTTTTATAGGAAAATTAGATATAACTTAAGTTAAAATAAAATACTTATACGATTTTAAGAGTTACCTATATCTTCTAGAAAACTATAAATATATTAAATATATTATTACTAGTTTATATACTAGATTCTTTAATATTTAGATATTAGTTATTTTTTAAAATAGTATTATAGATAAAATGAATAATTCTTAACTCTATACTTTATAATAGAAGCTAATTAAAAAGAATAACTAAACTCTAAGGGATATACTAGTAAAACTAAAAAGGTTCTTTTAAATACCTTAAAAGCTAAATTAGCTTTTTTGAGTTATATATCTAGTAGTAAGTACTACGTTTCTAATTTAATATATATTAGTATTAATTTTACTTTCTTCGAAAGGTTAACTAAAGTTCCTTTAGGGGTTTTCTTAAATACTTAAAATTTTTACATACTTTTAAGGATTATATTTTTAATAGTTATAAAATAGTTTATACTATTAATTTGATAAATTTCTTTAAGACAAAATCTTTAAGTATGGTAAAAGAAAAGGTTTAGTTTAATATAATTTAGCTAACCTTTCTAAAATTAGAAAAAATAAAAGAATTATTGAGAAGATTCTGAATAGTCTAAGGAAGAAGAATATACTTGATTTAATATTAGATAATATTACTCATATTAAGAGTTTCTATATTAATATTATTTAAACAACTCTATTTTTAATAGAACTAAAATCTAATATATAAAACTATACTATATTCTAAAGTTTAGTTTAATTAAGTATTTTATTATTATAAAATAATTATATAGAAAGTATAATCTTATTTTCCTTAAATATAAATTTATTCTAAATTATCTTATAGTATATTGAAATATTTCTAGTATTATCTTAGAATTACTAAGTATTCTATTCTTCTTAATATATTTTATAATAGTTTTCTTAGAACTAAAATCTAATAATACTTATATATAGTATTTTTAAGTAAGATATCTAGGATAGACTACTCTTAAAAATTTAGTTTTTAATACTTAAAAATAGAAATTATAAGATTAAAGTAATTAGAATATTTCTAATATATAATAACCTATTCTTAATAGGTTATTTCTAGATAGACTTTAGAATTATATTTAGTTTACCTATTCTATTATATTACTTGTAATCTATTTAACCCCTTTCAAGTATATATAAGTAATTTCTATGTATATATTATTCAAAGTAAATCTTTAGGTTTTGCCTTTTTATTTATACTATTTAATGAAACTTATAATTTAGTCTCTTAAATATTATTAATATTTAAAAGATAAGTAAAGAAATAGAGAAACCTTTTAATTTATAAGATTTAATAAAATATTAAGAGAATAGTAATAGTAAATAATAGAGATACTAGTTGTTATAAATAAGTAATAGAATAAAGGATTAGATTTAGGCTATTTCTTTCTTATACTAAAAAACTAACTAGAATAAATAGATATATTAGAGAAGAACTAATTATTTAAAAGATAAACATACGAGGAACTATAAAACTACTATTAAAATTATAAGTATAATTGATTTTAGTAATAGCTATATTATATAGTATATTTCTAAATATTTAAAATAACTAGAAATTACTATATAAAATTAAAGAAGTTTAATATAAGTAGTATTCTTATTAATAATTACTAGAATGTATTTTAAGCTTTTATTAAAACTTATAACCTTACTAGAAATAGATATATATTTATAGTTATCAAGTATTATTACTTAAGAAATACTATGAATAAGGTATTTTGAGAAAGTTATTTAAAATTAAACTAAAGAGATATATTAGATATTTTATAAGTTTTATTCTAAATACTTATAACTTATTTAAAGTCTAGATCTTTATTTTACGGAAAGTGATTACTATTTAAAATATTAAGTTTAATAAGATAAGATTTTATTTAAAATAAGACTTATATAAAATACTTATAGAAGACGTTATGAGACTCCTAATTAAGTTAATTCTTAAAAAGAAAAATAACTTTATTTTTAAAATACTTAGAAATCCTAGAATAGTAAGAATACTTAATAAAAAGATTTCTTTTCTATTAGCTATCTTATTAATACTAGAAATAACTTATAATATTAAGCTTAGTTTAGAATTAGTTTCTAAGACTAATAAAAAAGGTTTAATTATATTTTAACTAGTATTTGAATTAATAGAATTAGTCTAGGCTTCTAATTAATAAAGATTAGATATAATAACTTTAGGTAAAAACTAAAATTTAGGAAATATATTTATAGTCAGAGAACTAGATAGTATATTTAAAATTAGTGATCTAGCTAGTTAAAAGGGGATATTTATTTTAACTAAAAATAGAAGTAACTACTTTGGGACCTTTATCTCGCTAACTTAAAATAAACTAAAATATAGCTCTAAATTTTAATTAATTAAGTTAAGGTTTTTTACTACCTAAAAACTTAATTAATAATATTTAGTTACTTTTGCTCTATACCTAGAATAGTATCTAAGCTCTTCACCCTATATATAGATTTATCTATAAATTTTACTTAATAATAGCATTTATACTAATACTAGCTTATAACTAGTTAAAATAGTAATGAAATTACTTATTATTATGGATAATTATACCCCTGGTTCTAATATTTAACCTTATAGTAATAGAAGACTTCGTAGTANAATAGTCTATATAGGGAAAGCTTTATCGAGACTAGGGTTTAATATATATAGCTAAAAGTAACTACTAAGGTTATAAAGTTAAGAACTTTTATGAATTTCTTAAAAATAGAATAAAATAGAGTACTAAGAACTAAGTATTCTATAATCTATTATTTTTCTATATCTTTTATAATAGAATTGAAATCTCCTCGAAATCTATATAATTACTTATAAAAAAGGAAATATAGAATAGGTATAGAAATATCTAATTATAACTATTATAACTAAAACTATTATTTTATTAAAATAAACTTTCATAAAATTATTCTAAGTATTATAATTAATAAGTAGTTTATAGATATTTAAAAGAAGATTATTTAATTAACTTATAATTTATTATACTAAGCTAATAATAT
>RYZW01000664.1:10321-27072 GCA_004367215.1 Colletotrichum trifolii
AATTAATTAATATATTAAGATTATTTACTAATAAGAATAAACTAAGTCCTATTATATTTATATAGAGATTATAAGTTAGTTTATATTAGTAGTAGAGAACTTTTATATAAGTAGTATAAAATCTTATCTTAGGGGTAAGTAAAGCTTAGTCTAGGAGATATTAAGGTTACGGATATCGAGGTTATAATAAATATTCGAATAGAGTACTTATAGTTAGTAGTAATTGAATATCTCGAGATATTTGAATTATATATAGCTATAAAGGTGTAAGGGTATAAAGGTGTAAGGGTATAAAGGTATAAAGGTATAAAGGTATAAAGTTATCGTAGAAGGAGTTATTAGGTATTTATTATCTGCGAAAAAGTTAACGCGGGGTAAGTATACTAGCTACTATAACTACGAGGGGTTTAGCTCTAGATTAACTAGGAACTAGCTATAGTAGTTAGTAGGGGGGGTAGGAGGGCTAAACTTATACTTCAGGGGGTAACATATCTACTAATAGTCGTAATAGAGAGTAAGCTATTAGCCCCTCCCATATAGCTAATTTATAAATAATACTTATATAGATATAGATATTTCTAGTATAACTAGATAGTTTTTAAAACCTCTATAATTATATTATTATAATACTTTAAAATATCTAATTACTAGTATTATAGTAGTATATTAATATTAAGATATTACTTAATCAATACCTAGTTCCTAATATTATTAACTTAGTATGGTAGGTTATAAGTTAACTAGATAATCTTCCTTTAAATATCTATAAGCTACTTATTAATTATAATACTTAGGATAATTTTGTTAAAGCTTATATTAATAAAATAATAGTTTTAGTTATAATAGTTATAGCTAGATATCTCTGTATTTATTTTATAGTTCTTTCTTTATAGGTAACTATATAGATTTCGAGGAAACTTTAGTTCTATTATAAAAGATATAGAAAAGTTAGAGGTTATAGAATACTTAGTTCTTATTAGTATTTTATTTTATTCTATTTTTAAGAGGTTTATAAAAGTTCTTAACTTTATAACCTTAGTAGGTACTTTTATTTATATATACTAAACTTTAATTTAGGTCTTAAAGCTTTCCCTATATACATTATTACCATAAGGTTTTCTACTACTATGAAGTTAAATATTAGAATAAGGGGTATAATTATCTATAATAATAATTAATTTTATTACTTTTTTAACTAGCTATAAGCTAGTATTAGTATAAATGCTATGATTAGGTAAAACTTATAGTTAAATCTATATATAAGGTAAAGAGCTTAGATACTATTCCAGGTATAGAGTAAAAGTAGCTAAATAAGATTTTAACTTAGTAGGCTAACTAGTAGTAATTATAAAAGGCTTTTGTCTTATAGTAGCCTAAAGCTACTATATTATATAATCTATATCTATTCTTAGTTATCCCAGTTCTCTATATAAGCTATAGAGTATATCTTTACAAGTATATATAGCTAAAAGTAACTACTAAGGTTATAGAATTAAGAGTTTTTATAATCTTCTAAAAAATAGAATAAAATAGAGTATTTATAAAGGCTAGGTATTCTATAATCTATTGTTTTTCTATCTTTGAACTATTCTTAGTAAAATCTAGTAGCTAGAATAGTAGTATACTATATTTTTATAATAGAACTAAAATTTCCCCGAAATCTATATAACTACTTATAAAAAGAAACTATAGAATAAGTATAGAAATATCCAATTATAACTATTATAACTAAAACTATTATTTTATTATAGGGTTGTATTAAAGGTCTCTGATCTATTTAAAGTTACATACCTCTCCGGGACTCTTTAAAAGTAGTTATACTTAGTTATCGGCTTTTGTTTTATTTACCCTATAGATACTACTGGTTCTGAGGAACTGTTTAAATAGAGAGAATTTCAGGCAGTAAATATAGTCAGTTAATATAATAGGTAATAAATAGGGAAAGTATAGGCCTATCTATTATAATTACTATTTAAAGATCGTAGTTATATAATACTAATACTAGCTAGCTAGGTAACTATTACTAGCTATTAATAGTCGCTAGCTACTAATAGCTATTAGTAAATACTAATAGCTAGTAGTAGTTACTATATAGTTTATATAATCGGAAGGTATATATATACTTACTAGTTACGCTTACCCGCCGCAGGATTCGAACCTACTACTTTTATTATGATAGTAAAAGCTAGCTAGATATTAAACTACTACGTCAAGTAGGTATTATTTTATAAGAATAAGTTTTAAAGAAATTATCTTAAGTATTATAATGAATAAGTAATTTATAGATATTTAAAAGAAAAGGATCTAGCTAATTTATAATTTACTATATTAAGTTAATAATAATACTAGGGATTAGGTATTAATTAGGTAATATTTTTATACTAATATACTACTATAATACTAGTTTCTAGATATTTTAGAGTATTATAATAATATAATTATAGAAGTTTTAAAAGCTATCTAACTATACTATAAATATTTATATTTATATAAATATGATTTATTAGTTAATTATAATTAATTAATATAGTAAAATTACTTACTAATTAGAATAAGCTAAGTTGTATTATACTTATTTANACTATTAGTTATTTATTATAAAAAGACTAATATAAAGTATATATACTAGTTATAGCTACGACGGGTTTAGCTCTAGACTGACTAGGGGCTAGCTATAGTAGTCAGTGGAGGAATAGGAAAGCTATATATATTTAGGGGAAATATATTTACTAATAATTATACCTGAAAGCGAGCTATTAGCTTTTCCTATAATAATAGTAATATAAGATATTATTATGGAATATATAGTATAGAGATAATAATAGAGAAAAGATAGAAAAGAGAGGAATATAATAGGTTAAAAAGTTAGGAAGATAATATAGAAACATATCTAAATTATAAGTATTATGGAGATAGAGGATTAGAACATGATAAACTGTATATAGAAAAAATAGATAATACTTATTAAATATATGATAAAATATTATAAAGAACTATAGTAGAATTTAAAACTTTATTCTTACTAGAAGAATATTATAAGATTAAGAATAATAATACATTATTAAAGTAATAGTAAATATCTTTATAAAGAATAGAAAAATTAAATAAAAGCCTAATAATAATAATAAAAGTAAATTCTATTATTTAGATTATAAAAGGATAAATCAAATAGAAAATAGTGCTATAAGAAAATAATTACTAGTATTGAAAGAAGTATTATATAGAATATATTATTAGTAGTAGAGTATAGGTTTTATGAAAAAAGTACTAAGGAATATATAGTTATAATTTTAGAGCTCAAAGTTCCTAGAGGGAGGAATAGTTATAAAAGTATAATAATAAAACTATATAATATATTTCATATTTAACTAGTTATAATTACTAGAGTACTAGAAAGAGCTTTTAAACAATTCAATTACTTTTACTCTATACCTAGAATAGTATCTAAGCTCTTTACCCTATAAATGGATTTAGCTATATATTTTACCCGATAATAGTATTTATACTAATACTAGCTTATAACTAGTTAAAATAGTAAGAATATTACTTATTGTTATAAGTAATTATACCCCTAGTCCTAATATTTAACTTGATAATAATAGAAAGCCTCGTAGTAATAGTTAGGGAAAGTTTTATTAAAACTAAACCTTAATATATATAGCTAAACGTAACTACTCAAATTATTAAATTAAAAGTAGTTTTAAACTTCTTACAAATAGAATAAAGTAGAATACTTATTTTAAGATATAAAAGCTAGATATTCTATAATCTATTGTTTTTCTATATTTTTTATAATAAAACTGAAATTGCCTCTAAACCTATATAATTACTTATAAATAAATAACTATACGATAAATATAGAGATATCTAGCTATAACTATTATAACTAGAACTATTAGTATATTAGACTAAACTTTGATAAAATTATTCTGAATATTATAATTAATAAGTAACTTATAAATATTTAAAAGAAAATTATCTAGCTATCTTATAAGCTACTATACTAAGCTGATAATATTAGAAAGTAAGTATTAATTAGATAATACTTTAATATTGGTATTTTATTATAATACTAATTACTAGATACCTTAGAATATTATAATAGTATAATTATAGAAACTTTGAAAGTTATCTAGTTATACTAGAAATATCTATATCTATATAAGTATTATTTATATATTAGCTATACTTAATTAATATATATCAAGATGATTTACTAATAAGAATAAGCTAAATTCTATTATACTTATATAGAAATTATAAATTTATTTATATTAGTAGTAGAGAACATTAATATTAGTAATATAAAGTTTTGTCTTAGGGATAAATAAGACTTAGTAAGGATCTTAAGGTTATAAATATCGGGGTTATAATAAATATTTAAATAGAATACTTATAGTTAGTAGTAATTAAATATCTCGAGATATTTAGATTATATATAGCTATTAAAACATAAAGTATAAAAGCGTGAAGTTATTATAGAAAGAGTTACTAGTTATTTATTCTTAAAAAGATTAATATAGGGTAAGTATACTAGCTACTATAGCTATCAAAAGTCTAGCCTTAGATTAATTAGGTACTAGCTATAATAGTTAGTAGGGGGATAGGAAAGTTAAAGTTATACTTTAGGAAGTAATATATCTACTAATAGTTATAGTAGAGAGCAGGCTATTAGCCCCTCCTGAATATTTAATTAAAAGATTATAATTTAGATGTTTTAGATAATAGTATATATAGCAATATAAATCTTCTTTATATATCTAAACCTTTCCTAGTTAAAGCTTTTTAGCTATACTTTTATATTGATAAGATAAGATATATAATCATATAAAATACTAATAAAAACAACTTATTTATATTAGTTAAAGGTATATTTAGTAGTTATATTAAAGGTCTTTAATCTATTTAGAGTTATTTACTTCTCAGGAACGTTTTAAAGGAAACTATACTTAATAGTTAGTCCTTACTTTATATACTCTATAGATAATACTAGGATTAAGGAACCATTTAAACAGAGGAAACTTCAAGTAGTAATAATATAATTACTTAATACAATAACTAACAAATAGCAAAAATATAAACCTATCTATTATAATTACTCTTTAAAAATCGTAATTATATAACCCTAATACCTACTAGTTACTAATACCTATTACTAGTTATTAACAGTTCTCAACTATTAATAGCAATTAGTAAAAGCTAACTACTAATAATACTTACTATATAGTATATATAACTAGAAAGTATTAGCTACTAGTTATACTTACTTACTATAAGATTCAAGCCTATTACTGTTACTATAGAACGGTAAAAGCTAGCTAGATATTAATCTAGTATGTTAAGTAAATATAGTTATAAGTATATTTAGTTACTTTTACTCTATACTTAGAATAGCATCTAAGTCTTTTACTATATTGTGAAAAATAAATAATACAGTATATGGTCTAAATATAAGTTATTAAAAGGTATATTTTATTTAAACTAGAATAGATTACTCGAAAATATATAAATAAGATAGTTAAACCTTATATAAACTGATAGAGTTATATAGTAGCTTTAATACTATACCTATTGTTATGTATTCCCCTAGTAGTAGAATTACTAGAAATTTCTTTATATCTTATAACTAATATACTAAGTAAATAAAATAAGATTAATAGTTTCCTAAAATAGGTTTTGAAGTATTTAAATAAAAGAAGTTAATAAAGTTATTATAATCTCCTATATATTTAACTATTTTTATTATATAATAGTAAGATTAGTTAGTTAGTTCTTTCTAGAATTACTATTTATCCGATCTTTTCTATATATTATAAGTAAATTATTTATTATTTTTATACTTGCTAGTTTCTTTCTTCTCCCTTATACTAATATTTTCAATAAGTACCTTCTATATTTATAAGTAATATATTTTGTTAATATAGAATTTATATTTTAACTTTAAATATAATAATATAAGTTAATTATTACTAATATGTAAACTATAAGATGAACCCCTTAAACCTATTAAGAAAGAAACTAGTAAAACTAAAGATTCTTCTATTAAGATTAAAAGATAAGCTATTTATATTAAGAATATTTATAAATTTCCTATAAATCTTTTGATATATTTTAATTTATATTATTTATGAAATATGTTTATACTATTTTCTACTTATTTTATTCCTAAATTCTAGAATATATTATTTAATTCTGACCTAAAGGGTAATAGAAAATTAGTATTTAAAATTATGTTAAATATTACTTATCTTTATTTACTTAGGAGAGGCTGATGGCTTGCTTTCTACTACGACTATTAATAGATATATTACCCCCTAAAATATAACTTTAACTTTCCTACCCCCCTACTAATTACTATAGTATTGGTTTATCTAGAGGGTAACGTATACTATATGTGATGTCGTTATATAGGTATAAAAGGGTCTAGTATTCGTTGTTATTATTATTATATTACGTGTTTATGTATAAGCATATAAGGCTTTAGATCTATGGTATGGTATTATTACTACAGCACTTAGCCATGGCTAGTAACAGGTGTCACTAGGGGGGTATGAGGGTATACGGCTACGTATACCTTATATTTATAGGGTATATAGATATGTATACCGAATTGTATATAGAGGTATATACGCCTTAGGCGTTAATATATACCTTATAGTATAGTGTTACTGATACTAGTAATTCTTTCTTTTTACTGTATACTTTATATGTTTCTATTTATATATAAAACTAGTGCTAAAAATGCTATAATTGTTTGTTAAAAATACTGTTAAAAATAGTGTAGATAATAAATGTAAAATAGTATTAAAAGTGATCTTTTTGCTTTTTGCCTAATAATGTCTAAATACCCCTTATTATTTATTCTACTTGAATTACCTATTTTTTTATTTGAATAGTTATGTAGTTTAAATCAATAAATCTCTTAAGGGTATAAAATACCCCTTATTATTTATTCTGCTTGAATTACCTATTTTTTTATTTGAATAGTTATGTAGTTTAAATTAATAAATCTCTCTAGGGTATAGTTTAGGGTATTTTTCATGAAAGTATTAGTGATATTGTTATTTCTATTGATTTATTATATTTTGTAGAATTTGTAGTATTTATATAATTACCTTAATATTATAATATTAATTATTAGGTATTTCTCTTTAGTAGTACTGAGTTTTATAAAATATTCGTAGAGTAAGTATAAGTTAGTATAGATAAGTATTAGGATATGAGGAAGGTTTTAGTATTTGAGGATTTTCTCGAGTATTATAGTAATAGTATATACGAAGTCTATACTAATTATTATAGTATAAATTTCTGAAGTAAATATACTCTTAATAATTCTTTTATGTTTAGTGGAAAAGTAATAGATAAGGTTACTATAGAAGTTAAACTAGTTATTACTAGTTACTATCTCTTAGCCTAAGATTATTATAAATCCTAGTTAAGATAAGAGGTTAGTATTATTAGTAAAAGAACTATTAATAAAAGTATAGAAGTATATTTTTAAGAGGTTAAGTAGTATAAAGTTAAAGTTATAGTTAAAGTACTCGATTTACTATTTAAAGTATTTATTTAGAGTAGTAGTATTATTAGTTAAAGGTTGTTATTCTTATATAGTATATAAGAAGTTAAATAATATTTTAGGTTAGTATATTAAAGTAAGGTATATTCCCCGTATATATTATTTAATATATGCTTTCTTAAGTACTTTAGGTATAGTATAGGTATTAAAGAGTATTAGCTTTTACTTTTAGTGTTTCTAGTATAAGTAGAAGGTATTACTATTAAAGCTTAAGATACCTCTATTAAATACTAGAAGGGTAATTACTATAAGGGTTATTTTTAGCTTTATTTTGAATAAGGCTTTTTAGAGTTTCTTATCTTTATAGTATAAGAAGGTAGTATTAGAGAAACTAAAAGTATTATTAGTTTATATATTTATAAAGCTAAAGTTATTATTAGTATAGTATAAGATAAGGAAATATAGGTTATATATAGATATCTCTATTTATAACTATTCTTTATAGTATTTAGAATAGATTATTTATTAGTAAGTACTAGTTTTAGTAAAATTATATAATAGTTTAATAATAATTATTATAGAGTCTAGAAAGTATTATTTTTTGAGGTAAGATAGTAAGTTAGTTATAATATATCTTATAAGATTTGTTTTAGTTTAGGTATAAATTTAAGTAATATCTTAAAACTATATTATTATACTTTTATACTAGAAGAAAGCTAAAGCTATAGTTAAAATTAATTATTAGCTATTCTATTAGATTATTAATAATTATATTAGTATTTCAAACTTATTATTATTATTAAAGCTTTAGATTATAAGGTATAATTTCTTATATATTTTATTTATATTTTTATTCTTAATTTTATTAATAATATATAACTTAAAGTATTTATAACTTTTATAGAGGATATGGTTAAACTTAATAGTCTTGATAATGCTATTAGTAATAATGCTTTTAATTTCTTTTTTGATTAACTTTTTAAATAATAGGCCTAGTATTATAATAATACTTTTTTATAGAGGGTAAGAGAGAAAATTATATTTAACTATTCTTTAGCTATAAGGTATACTATAAAATCAGGTTTATAGTTAAACTTCTAAGCTAGAGTAGTAACTAGCTAATACTTAGAGCTGAAAAATATATAATAAATATTACTAATAACTCGGGGAGGTAAAGGATTATTATTAATAGTAGTAGAGTTACTATTATATATGATAATAGTATTTTGTAGTATCTAATAGGTATTCTGGGGTTTTTTAGGGATACTAATAAATGAAATTAGGATACTACTATAAGAATATATATTTCTTAGTAATATTAGATTTCTAGTAGGGGTTCTAGTATTAATACTATATATAATAGTAGTATTTAATAGTATCTAATAAGTATTCTAGAGTTTTTCAAGGATAATAATAAATAAAATCGGGATATTATTATAGGAATATATATTTCTTAGTAATATTAGATTTTTAGTAAGAGTTTTAGTATTAAGATCTAGGATATATATAAAGTAATCGCCTATACTTAGTAATATTACTATAGATAGTATTAATAGGAGTATTTAGTTATCCTCGAAATATAGTTTTATAATTATTATTTGAAATTCTTAAAAGTTTTAAAAGAGTTCGAGAATGTATATCATATTATAAGTAGTAATAAGGTAAAAAAGGCTTTTCTAATTATATTTCTCTTATTATATATATATAAAAAACTAAAATAAAAAAGCTACTATACGCGAGACATTAAAGCTATTACGCGTTACTAAAGCTGTATTAATAATATATATAGTATAGGTATAGTAAACTTCCTCTATTATTTTCTAAATAGTATAAGTATAAGTAATAATATCTAGTAAAAGAGCAGAGTTATCTATAAAATATAAGTATATACTAAGAATAAGTAGTATAAGTATAAGGTTATTTAGCTTAGTAGTATTATTAATTATTTTATATACTACCTAAAAATATATTTCTTAAGTTATTATAAAGATTTTATTATAATAAATTTTATATATTTAGTAGAGGAAAGTATAGTAATATTTAACTTTGCTAATACTATTATATATTTTCATAGGTATTATCTGAACTATTAATCCTATAATTTTTATTTCTAATTTAAACTCTTTAGATTGAAATATTATTCTTATATTAGTAATAATAAAATCTAGAAAGTTTTAATAAGAATTAATGTAGTATATTTTAAAAGTTTTTTATATTACTTTTACTAAGATATTTAGTAAGAAATAAGTAATATTAAATATTATAGTAGTATTAATAATATGGAGTATAGGGTAGCTATTAATATAGATAATATTAATAATAACTTTAAAGTTAAACTCAATATCTTCTTATATAGTAAAATGAAGATAAGAGGGGGTAGTACTATATATCTAGTACTAGTAGTAGTACTACTTAAGAGCCTCGAGAATATAGTATTTAATAGGATATCCCGTTTTAGTAAGGATATTATAGAAGTATATTATAGCTAGGTATCCGAATTAATAGTAGAATCTTTATATTTCTAACTCTATAAGGTATATAGAAATAAGTATTTTCTCTTTATTGAGGAATATCTATAGATACCCCTATTTTTAAATAATAAGTATTACCTTTTTACTTTAGTAAAACTAGTTATATATATTATTAAATATTATACTAAAACAATCTATATCTATAAAATAGAATAAAAAGGAGGTATTATATAGTATTATATAAAATATAATAATACTAAGTAATATAAGAATATTAACTATTCTAAGTATTATAATTAGGGTAGTATTACTAAAGTAAATTATAACTAGTTTACTTTATAGAAGTATAAGGGTTATAGAGGGGTTAACTATTTACTTAAAAACTATAAACTAAGAATACTTAGTAGTTAAGAAACTAGTAATACTTAAGTTAAGTAAGATTCCTTGAAAAATAATAGTTAAATAATAGTTCTTAAGTATAAAAATATATATAGGAACTATATCTATATTCTTAGTAATCTTAGGAAGAGTAGTATTTAACTTAGTAAAGGTATATAGTACTACTTAATCTTAGAAGATTCAAGTAATTTTACCTCTATTTATAGTAATAGGATACTCGTCGAAATATACTATAAAGAACTACTTAGGAATATTAGATATTATAGAAATAATAGGGGTATAGTCCTCGAAGTTATACTATATCTAATACTAAGTAATAAGCTCCTTATACTTATTATCTCTTAGAAGTACTTAGAAATTATTATTAAAATTATTAATACTTTTATATTTAGCGAGAAAAGTATAGTATATTACTAGAGAAAAAGTTTTTAGATTAGTAGTTAACTTATACTTATTATATAAAATATACTACTTTTCGAAGATATACTTTATTAACTAATAACCTGTTTTACTATATATATAGTACTTTTTATTAGTATAGGTATATATAGAAATTAGGGGAGGATAATATCCGCTTTAAAATAATAAGGAGTAGCTAAGAGTATAGTTATAACCTTAAGTATTACCTCGAGGCGTATTATATATATAATTAGTCTAAAACTATTCTTTAGGTATACTACTATTACCTCTATTATTCTAAAAGTATTATAACTTTTAAAATACTATAGTATTACCTATAACTAAGTATAACTAGTTATAGAAATTCTAAGAAGTTAGTATAAGGCTAAAAAGTACTAACTAGTACTTTAATATACTATAGTATATATTTATTAATTAGTTATAGAAAGCTTTATTAGTATACTAGTTAGTCTTAAATGTTTTTTAGAAATTAATAAGCTTTATAATAAATATCTCAAATACTTCTTTTTTACTCTAGTTAAAGTTCTTAGCTATTATACTCTTAAAAATAGTATTTTACTAATTAGAAAAATAAATCTAGTAAATTTTATTATTTTTAAAGTATTTCTTAACTTATCTAGCTATCTAGTTAAAATTATGGTTTTAACTAGTATTTATAAAGTTATTAAAGTAAAGATTAAAAGTTTAATCCTTTAGTATAATAAAGAAGATTTTAGCCTATATATAATATAAGATACTAAATTTAAAATAATAATTATAAAAAATATTAACTTTAGTCTCGAGAATATTATAGAAACCTCTACTATATTTTATATTCTTATTATATAATTTTATAAAATCTATAGTATACTTAGTAGATAAGTTTTCGAATAGGGGAATAGGAGAAATATAAAAGTAATATTTAGGATAGGGATACTATATATTAGTATTATCTCAGTATATTTCTTACTAGTAAAAAATCTCTATACTATTCTCCTAGTAGTAAGAGTTCGCTATACTATATTACCTAGGGATTAGTAGTCTTACTAATAGTAATAGAAGTTATATACTATATATAAGTAGTAGATAAAACTAGGTATTTCATATAAATAACTAAAACTACTAGGCATATTATACGAGGCTTTTAAATATTAACTAGGTATTAACTATAAATATTATAACTTTAACTTTAGGTTTAGTAGTATATAAAAATATCTCAATATCTTTTATTTTAAAGAAATTATTAATTTACTTAAAATAATTTTTAATATTAGTCTTAAAACCTAAAATCTACTTCCTTATCTTATTAATCTCGTTAAAAGTCTAAAAAATAAAATACTTACTATAAACAAGTTAGTATAATACTAAATAGATTTTCTCTCTTAATTTATTAATTTTAATCTTATAGTTAATAAGGAAATCTTAGAAGTAGTAAATAATATACTTATAAATAAATTACTATATTATTATAAGCTATTTATTAAAATCTATCCTAAAGTAATTAAAGAACTTATACTTATAGATCTCTAGATATTTATATTAAGAAATATAAAATACTATAAAAGTAGTAATAGTATTAGTATTTATTTATATAAAGTTATTATAGTTAATTTTAAAGGGTTTTCTAAATAGATCTATATTAATAAATAATTCAAACTAGTCTAGGATTATATATTTATTACCTAGAATTATCTAAACTATTACCTAAACTATTAATATACTAAAGCTTACCTTAATATTTAGATTAAAGTATAATTTAAATATATTAATAGGGGGGGTATAGGGGTATTAAAAAAGAAATAATTTTTAAGAGAATATAAAGATTTCAAGATACTATATAAATCTTTCAAGTATAGGAGTTATAGGATACTATAAATCTTATATATTATAAGTATCTAGTAGTATTCTAAAAAGTATTATATTATTACAAGCTACGCCTAGCTAGTTAACTCTAGCTCTACCCGAATCCCGATAACTATACCTAAGAAGTCAGGTATTAGTAAGCTACTAATAAGCCCCTAGTATTACTTTTAAATAGACTTTTTATACTTTTCACGAAAACTTCTCTTTTACTTCTTAATTCTAAATAAATAGTATTTATACTTTTTATAGTTAAATTATAGTTTAGGTTTAGTTTTATATATATTTAGAACTTAGATTTATCCTTTATATAAGTAATACTAAGTTAAATATAGCTCCTTACTAGTTAAGAAGAAATACTAATTAGTAAAATACTACTCTTAAATATAAGAGATATTAGGTTAAGTATAATTCTTTATTAAATAAGAAAAACTAAAGTAAAATACTATTCCCTATTAGTTATAGTCCCCGAGATATTATTAGTAGAATATAGTTTTTAATAAAGATTTATAATTAAGTATTAAAACTGATTATTATTATAAAATAGAAAGAATTAATATTTCTTAAAAAACCCTTATAGTTAGTACTACTATAGAAGAGTTATTATAATAGTATCTAAATATAGTTATTACTTTATTCTATAAAAAAATTATAGTAATAATTATTAAGTTAGTAGAGAAAGAATTAGAACTTTCCCCTAATATTACTACTACCCCTTTAAAGTCTATTTATATAGCTTTTACCTTTTAAAAAAAACCCTTCTTTTTCTTTAATAAACTTTTAGGTAAAAAAAAAGAATATAGTATTTAGGTTTACTAGATAAAAGGAAAATTAAAAATTAATTAAGATTTCTTTAAAATAGATAAGTAGAAGTAGTACTTAGTTTATTCTTATTTAAACCTTAAAATCTAGTAAATAATAGAAATCTTTTTTATAATTAGAAAATTAGGGGGGAATTAAGATCTCTAAGATTTTATAGTATATTTAAATTATATTTACCTAGATCTTAATATTTAATCCTAAACTATTACTTAGTTATAGTCTTTCTACTAGAAAGATATTAAGAAGTTTTTTTTTTTTTTATAATTCGAGAAAATCTTTATAAATACTAGAAACTATAACTAGCTTAATATAGTCTAGATTTCTTTACTAGAAATTATATTAATCCCCTATTTAAAAAAGCTTTTTATTATAGTTAAGCTCTTTACTATTNATTATTTATAGCTAGTAATTCTTAAAAGTATAGGATATTACTTAGAAGATAGAATATATAAAAGTACTACTAACCTAGTAAGCTTTAACTACCTATCCCCTTATATTAAAAAATTAAAATAGAAATATAATAATAACTAAAGCTATATATAAGTAGTATTATTATTACGGGTTTTCTAGTTCTACAAGTTCTACTAAAAAAGCTCCCCTACTATAGAAAGATATATATAAATACTACAGCTACTATAAAAGAAGTTATATCGCCAGGAACTATACTAATACTAGTATAATAAAGAAAAAAAAAGAAGGGATTAAAAGTTACTAAAATAAAACCTTAGAAGCTAAAAGACTTAGAAGATAATACTAGTTCTCTTCCTAATAAAGAAGAGGATATAGGAAAAGAGTAATTCTAATATAAAGTTAAATATTAGAACTTATAAAAGTAGAATCTTAGGAATAGAAGAGATAGTNAAAGTAGTAGGTAGTTAGCTACTATCTAGATAAGAGTTAATATAAACTATACTATTAATACCCTAGTAAATACTAATTATAATATTTATACTATTATTAACATATCCCTTATAAAAAGGTTACACCTACTACTTATTAATATAAAAAAAAATAGTTATATTAAAAATAAACTATTACCTAATAATACCTTAAAAATTACTAAATTATCCCTGAAAATAAAAAGATATATATAAGAAATCTATACCTATATCATAAAAAAACTATTATTAAAGTTATATTCCAAGTAACCCTAAATAAAAGATAACTATATTATATATAATACTAGTACTTAGCAAATAAAGTATAATAAAAAAAAAGTTATAATATACCTAGAATACTAGGAAAAACTTACTAGGATTCGGGAAATTTAGTTAGTATACTTTTTAAATACAAACTCCTTTTCAATCATATATCAAAAAATCAGTAGGATATAAAGCTTAGTACTAAGGACCTAGTAAGTAATATCCATTAACCTTAAAAATATTAAGAAAACTCTAATACTAAGAACCCTAATTAATCCAAAAAAACATATCCTAGTAAATATACTAGAAGAGTTCCTAGACCTATTTAACTTAGAGAAAACCTACTAAATACCTACTAGTAGGGAATTACTAAATTATATAATCCTATTAATATTTAATAAAAATAANAAGAATAATCCCCTTTTACTTTAAAACCCCCTCTATAGTATATTATAATAAAAACTACTAGTACTTAAGAAAATACTAGAAGATCTCCTTAATAAAAAGTTTATTAAAACTAGTAGATTAGCTATTAAAATACCTATCCTCTTTATTAAGAAACCTAATAGAAATATTAAGTTTTATATAAATTATAAAGCTTTAAATATAATTATAAAAAAAGATAGATATTTACTATTTCTTATATTAGAAACTCTCTAGAAAGTNGAAAGTTACTAGTATTTACTAGTTCACGAAACTCGATATTATTATAGCTTTCTATAAAATATAAATTAAAAATAAAAACTAGGAGAAAATACTATTTTATACCTAGTATAACCTTTTCAAGTAAATTATTTACCTTTTTAAGCTTACTAGTACTTGAGTAATATTTTAGTAATATATTAATAAAATAGTATATAAACTCCTAGATATTTTTATTATAGTATATATTGATAATATCCTAATTTATATTATTAGGTTAAAAAAGGATTATAAAGTTTAGGTATAAAGAGTCTTCTACTATTTTACTAATATTAAATTATCTCTAGATCCGAAGAAATATAAGTTCTTAGTAATAATAGTAAAATATATAAGGTTTATCCTAATAGTAGAGAAAAGTGTTTCTTATAACTTTTTTAAATTAACTATAATTAGAAACTAGTTCTCCCCTAGGTCTATAAAAAAACTTAAAGTTTCTTAGGATTCTATAATTATTATGAAAGTTTTATCTTTAAGTATAGTAAAATTATAGAACTATTAATTTAGTTAACTTAGAAAGATTTCCCCTTCTAGTAAAGAATAGAGTAAGAAACTATTTTTACTAAATTTAAGTATTTCTTCGCAGAAAAGCTAGTACTTTATATATTTAACTTTAAAACTATTATTACTANCCTTAAAACTATTACTACTATAGAAACTAACTATTCTAGATTTATACTAAAAAAAGTTCTAATTTAAGAGAATAGTATAAATATAGTTTACTTAGTAATTTTCTATTCTTAATAACTATCCTTTATAGAATATAATTACTTAATTTATAATAAAGAATTACTAGTAATATTAGTATACTTATAAACTTAGAAAACTAAGCTTTTAACTATTAAGTAGTTTAAAATATTTTTAAATTATAAAGATCTTAAGTATTTTATAAAAAAGTAATAGTTTACTAAAAAACAAAACTAGTAAATAGAAAGATTATCCTAATTTAATTTCTATATTAAATATTACCTAAAGTCTTAAATAGTAATCCTAGATACCTTATTAGAATATAAGCAAAATATACTTATAGGATAAAATAATAAGAAACTATAGAAATAAGTTATTTAGGTTATCCCTAATAATATATAACCTAGTAACCTCTAAATAAAAAGAATTAAATTAGAAAACTTACTAGTTTTTAATAGAAAGCCTTATCTTGAGGAATTCTAGATCTATATAGTAGAAAAAGATATAATATTCTAAAAAACTAAAATAGTTATCTAATAAAAGAAATATAACTTTTCCCCTAATTTATATTTAAAAGTTCAGATCTCTGAATATTAACTAGATAGCTTTAAATACTTAATATTTTAGAAACAAATATAAATATTTAGAAATAATAATAATAAAAAACCTTTTAATAAATTAAAGATAAGGTTAATTCAAGAATCATATAATTCTACTATTACTAGTTACCTAAGGAAAAATAGTATACTCGAGATT
>RYZW01000665.1:0-11245 GCA_004367215.1 Colletotrichum trifolii
GTAAACTTCGTAATAAATATCTCAAGTATTTCTTTTTTGCTCTAATTAGGGTTCTTAACTATTATACTCCTAAGAGTAGTATTTTACTAGTAAGAGAAATAAATCTAGTAGATCTTATTATTTTCGAAGTACTTCTAAATATATATAACTATTTAATTAAAGTTAAAGTTCTAACTAGAATATATGAAGTTATTAAAGTAAAGATTAAAAGCTTAATCTTTTAGTATAATAGAGAAAACTCCTACCCATACGTAGTATAAAATACCGAATTTAAAATAATAGTTATAAAAAGTATTAACTTTAGTCTCGAAAATATTATATAAACCTCTACTATACTTTATATTTTTATTATATAATTTTATAAAATATATACTATATTCAGTAGATAAGCTTTTAAATAGGGGAAGAGGAGAAGTATAAAAATAATATTTAGGAAAAGAGTATTACGTATTAATATTATCTTAGCATATCTCCTACTAGTAAGAAGTTTCTACATTATACTACTCGGGGATTAGTAGTCCTACTAATAGTAATAGAAGTTATATACTATATATAAGTTATAATAGAAGTTAGGTATTTTAGACGAGGTTTTTAGATCTTAACTAAACTTTAACTATAAATACTATAGCTTTAGATTTAGGTTTAATACTACAGGAAAGTATTATAAAGTTAAGTATATTAATAAAGTTCTTAACTTACTTAAAATAGTCTTTAAAGTTATACTTAAAGCTTAAGAGATATTTCTTAACTTTATTAAGTTCCGCGAAAGTCTAGTATTCAAAATACTTAGATTAAGTAAGTTAGTATAATATAATATAAACTCTCTCTCCTAACTTCTTAATTTTTACCTTATAGCTAATAAAGTAGTCTTAAAATTACTAGACTATATTATTATTAATAAATTCCTATATTAATAAAAACTACTTATTAAAATCTATCTTAAAATAGTTAAAAAAACTTATATTTATATATTTTTATAAAATTATACTAGTAGATATAAAATACTATAAAAGTAGTAATATCTTAAGTATCTAATTATTTAAAGTTATTATAGTTAAGTTTAAAAAGTTTTCTAAAGAAGCTTATATTTATATATAATTCAAGTTTTTCTAAGATTATATATTTACTATATAGGATTACCTAAACTACTACTATACTAAAGGTTACCTTAATATTTAATTTAAAGTATAATTTAGATATTTAAAAAAAGGGGGGATTATAGGGTTTTTTAAAAAAGGGGTAATTTTTAAGAGGAAATAGAAGTTTCGAGATATTTTATAAATCTCTTAAGTATAAAAAGTATAGAATACTATAAATCCTATATACTGTAATACCTAGTAATACTCTAAAAAGTAGTTATATTTACTAAATACTTTCTAGTATATACTAAAAAGTATTATTTTCGTAAAGTTTACTTCTTTAGTATTTTATAAAGTAAAGTTAGTATATTAACTTAGAAGTATTTTACTAGGGATAAAAGTAAAGTAATATTTATAAGGTATCTAAGTTAATACTCATAATTTCTTACTTTACTTGGGTTTCGGGTAAAAGGTTATAATTACTTCTTTTTGCATGAAAACTTTACTAATCTATAGTATAGTAGTAATAGATAAGTTAACTACTAATTAGTATTAGTTTATCTAGAAAGTAATATATATTATATACAATTTTATTATATAGGTATAAAAAGATCTAGTATTTATTATTATTATTATTATATTGTGAGAATATATATAGTACTAAGGCTACCATATAACTCTACTAGCTACTATGCGACTTAGGTAATTTATATAAGATATAACTATTCTATTTATACGTCTTTAAACGTTTTATTCTAATTAGAAGAAGATATACTTTTTAATAACTTATTTTCAGATTATATACTATACTATTTGTTTATAATAATTATAAGTTTAGTTATATTTAATTATTTCTGAACTAATTATAATTAATAAATATAAAAGAAATCTTTTTTTATCTATTTTATTAGTTTTTTAACTCATTACTTAAAATAGTATACTTAATTACTAATAGTTTTAATATAAAAGTAAAACTATTTAAGAGTTCTAATTTTAACTATTAATATATTATACTATATTTTTATATAACTAGTTAGGATATCTAGTAATATATTAATCTAGATATTAAACCTATCCTTAATATCTCGAAAATACTTAAATTACTTATATTCGATAAATAGTTTAGCTAAAAGAATACTATCTAAGAGAAGACTAAAAATACTATCTTTTATACTCTTACTACCTTAGGGGTTTCTAACTATTATTTAGTAGATTTTGAGTTTTAAGTAATTTATGAATTTAATTAGATAGAAAGAAAGAAATANAAAAAATAAAAGAATACTATAATACTATTTATACTTAAGTTAATATTACTATTAATAATAGCTTTCTAATACTTATTTAAATAGAATTTCTTAATAATAATAATAAAATTTTTCCCAAGTTTTCTTAAAAGTTCTGAAATATTAGTATACCTAGAATAATTCAATTATATAGTAATAAATTAGAGTTAAATATAAAAAAGTTTTTAAGAAAGCTAATTTAAATATTTCTAGTTTAGTATAGTATAATAAGTAGTTTACTATTTATTTTTAAGTAGTTATATATAATATCTTAGAGATTTAGGGAACTTTTATAGTTAAAGAGTAACTTTAAGTATTTATTTAATATATTTTACCTAGTTAGGTTATAATTTAGTTTTAGGATATTTTCTAGAGAGAGATTCTAAGTTTTAGTATTATATTTTTAGCTGAATATAGAGAGATCTTTATAGCTATATTTTATACTTATAAAAGTTTAACTAAGAGTTATAGTAAAGTACTAGCTATGATAGTTATTCTTGTAGGAAAGTTAGATATAATTTAAGCTAAAATAAAATACTTATACGATTTTAGGAGTTATTTGTATTTTCTAGAGGATTATAGGTATATTAAGTATACTATTACTAGTTTATATACTAAGTTCCTTAATATTTAGATATCTATTACTATTTAAAATAGTATAATTAATAAGGTAAATAATTCTAAACTCTATATTCTATAATAGAAGTTTACTAAGAAAGGATAGTTAAATACTAAAAAGTATACTAGTAAAGTTAAGGAGTTTTTAGATATTTTGAAAGCTAAGTTAGTTCCCTTAAGTAGTAAATCTAGTAGTACTAATTACTCTTCTAACTTAATATATATTAGTGTTAATTTTACTTTTTTAAAAAGTTGTTTAAAGTTCCCCTAGGGTTTTTTTTTAACTATTTGAAGATTTTATATATTTTTGAGAAATATAGTTTTCGATAGCTATAGGGTAGTCTATATTACTAATTGAATAGACTTTTTTAAAAAGGGATTTTTTAAGTTTAGTAAGGGAATAGATTTAATTTTATATAGTTTAGTTAATCTTCCTATAGTTAGACAAAATAAGGGAATTATTAAAAATATTCTTAATAGTTTAAAAGAGAATAAGATACTTAATTTAATATTAGATAATATTATTTATATTAAAGATTTCTATACTAAGATTATCTCGGAAGTATTATTTCTTAATAAGACTAAGATCTAGTATATAGGATTAGATTATATTTTTAAGTTTAGTTTAATTAAGTACTTTATTATTATAAGATAGTTACTTAGAAAATATAATCTTATTTTCCTTAAATATAAGTTTATTTTGAGTTATTGTATAGTCTATTTAAATATTTCTAGTATTATTTTAGAATTACTAAGTATTCTATTTTCTTAACTATACTTTAAAATAGTTTTCTTAGAATTAAGGTCTAATGATACTTATATATAATACTTTTAAATAGAATATCTAGGATAAACTACTTTTAAATATTTAGTTTTTAATATTTAGGAAGTAAAGATTATAGGATTAAAATAATTAGACTATTTATATTATATGATAGCTTATTCTTAATAGGTTATCTCTAGATAAACTTTAGAGTTATACTTAGTTTAATTATTTTATTATATTACCTAGAATCTATTCAATTTCCCCAAGGTATATATAGGTAACTCCTAGGCTTTTATTATTAAAGATGAGTTTTCAAGCCTTTTCTTTTTATCTATACTACTTAATAAAACCTATAATTTAGTTTTTTAAGTATTATGAATATTTAAAAAATAGGTAAAGAGATAGAAAAGCTTTTTAATTTATAAGATTTAATAAGATATTAAGAGAATAGTAATAGTAATTAATAGAGAAACTAATTACTAGAAATAAGTAATAGAATAAAAGATTAGTCTCAAGTTATTTCTTTTTTATACTAAAAAACTAGTTAGAATAAATAAGTATACTAGAAAAGAACTAATTACTTAAAATATAAAAATACGAGAAATCATAGGACTATTACTTAGATTATAAATAGAATTAATTTAAGTAATAGCTATACTATATAATATATTTCTAAATATTTAAAATAACTAGAGATTACTATATAAGGTTAAAGAAGCTTAATATAAATAGTATTTTTATTAGTAAGTACTAGAGTATACTTTAAGTTTTTATTAAGATTTATAATTTTACTAGGGATAGATTTATACTTATAGTTATTAAGTATANTTATAATGTTACTAAAAATAGATTTATATTTATAGTTATTAAGTATATTTGCTTAAGAAATACTATAAATAAAGTATTTTGAAAGAATTATCTAAAGTTAAACTAAGGAGATATATTAGATACCTAGTAAGTTATATTCTAAATACTTATAACCTATATAAAATCTAAATCTTTACTTTTTAGAAAATTATTATTATTTAAAATATTAAATTTAATAAGATAAGATTTTATTCGAGGTAGAACTTATATAGAATGTTTATAAAAGAGGTTATAAAATTACTAGTTAAGTTAATTACTAAAAGAAAAGAGGATTCTATTTTTAAAATACTTAGAGATTTTAGAATAATAAGAATATTTAGTAACGAGATTTCTCTTCTACTAGCTATCCTATTAGTATTAGAAATAACTTAAGATATTAGGTTAAGTCTAGAATTAGTTTCTATAACTAGTAAAAGAAATTTAATAATATTTAAACTAATACTTAAACTAATAAAGCTAGTCTAGGTTTCTAATTAGGAATAACTAGATATAATAATCCTAGGTAAAAATTAGAGTTTAGGAAATATACTAATAATTAGAAAACTAAATAGTATACTTAAAATANAAGAATAACTAGATATAATAATTCTAAGCGAAAATCAAAGTTTAGGAAATATACTAATAGTTAGAGAACTAGATAATATATTTAAAATAAGAAATCTAGCTAGTTAAAAAGGGATATTTACTTTAATTAAGAATAGAAGTAATTATTTTAGGACCTCTATTTAGCTAATTTAAAGTAAACTAAAATATAGTTCTAGATTTTAACTACTTAGGTTAGGATCTTTAACTATTTAGGAACTAAGTTAATAATATAAGAGTAGATAATAATAATAATTAGAACTAGAGATTACTATTAGTAATTATATAGTATTTTTAAAAGAATATAATAGTAATATTTTATATTTTATAGAGTATAAATAGGATAGTCTTACTAGTATTTATTTATTTAATTAATAGTAGGGGTTAGATAAGGCTAGTCTTAACTTTTTAATAATTTCCTTTATTATTTAAAATATAGTATCAAAGAAAAAAGATCTTTCTACTAAAATTCAAATATGTTTTAATTAACTAGTAATATTACTAAAGACTTAAAAAGATATCACTAACTTATTAGAATTACTATAAATATTTTTTATTAGAGTAGTAAAGGCTAAAATTATAAAGTTAAAGGAAAAAGGTATTTAGTAAAACAATAGATTACTAGGATACTAGAAATAGGCCTTTTTTAAGTAGGTTTTTATTTATAAAATAGATATAGATAGTTTTCTAGAATAGTATAAAGTGAGAATTTATATATATGGAGATATATAGCTAGTTGATCTGTTATAGATTATATATATAGTAACTTTAGCTATTTAAATATTTTGAGTAGCTATAGTAATTATAGTATAATTTAACCTCGAGGTTTACTAGTTTAATATTATTAATATATTTCTTAATACTATAAGGGATTTTAATAGATTTCTAATAATTATTGAATTACTAGATAGATTTAAGTTATAGAGTATTATACTAAACTCGAGTATGTTTTCTATAGATTTCGGGATATACCTATTCTTTAGTATAAAACTTTTTACGCTATTGTTAAGTTATTAGGTTTCTAGTTATACTTAGAAGAGCTTTGTCTATTTAAAAACGAGAGTTCAACTATTTTTCTCCTATTTTATATAGATAATATTCTTCTTATATATTATAAGTTAGCTAAAAAAGAGGTTTATAGGATTATTAAAATTATTAAGAGTACCTATAAACTTAAAAAATAAAGTTTTATTAAATATTTCCTAGGAATTTAAATAGTTCGGGATTATAAGTATTATAAGATTTACTTAGTTTATAATATATATATTACTAAGATTACTAAGTATTTCAATTTCAACTATAGTTTAACTCTAATAAAACTACTTCTAGTAGTAACCTTTATAGTAAATCCTAGTAAAACTATACTAAAAAAGATTTATAAATACTAGATAAAAGTTAGTTTAATTCTTTATACTTCGATTATAATATAACTCGATATTTTATTCATATACTTTTTACTTTTAAAATACCTTATAAATCCTTCTTAAATATATATAGATACTATAAACTATATAATTTAGTATTTCTATAAAATAAGATTCCTAGTATTATAGTTTAGAAACTTAAAAGGTATTAATAAGATATTTTAAATACTTTTAATTACTAGAAATACTTTATTTATAGATTATAAAGAAACTTAAAAATTAAATTAGAACTATATTATTCTTCTATTTAGATACCTAATCTAATAGAAAGCTATTTAATAAAATACTATAATAATATTAATAACTAAAATAAAGTTTCTTAACTTAGGATATACCTCGAAAGAAGTTATAGTATTAAAAAAAACTATTTTAAGATATTAAGTTTAACCTAAGAGATATTTAGAAAATCTACTATAATAACTACTAAATAATTAGATTAGTAATCTTAGATAGGAAATACTTATTAACTAAACTTTAATACATAGATATTTAATATATATAGTTTTATTAAAAATACTTAAAAAGTAGTTTTAAAATAGTTTATATACTTATAAATATAATACTAGTAAATAGATTTATAAAGAATTTAACCTAAGTAAAGTTTAAATAGTTTAGAATATTTCTTAATTTTATAGATCTATAAGTAATACTCTTAGACTTAGCTAAAATAATAGATAAAACTATTTAAAGTTATTTCTTTATCTATTTAAATAATATAAATAGAGTAAACTAAAGTAATTTTTATTTTTAATAGAAAGCTTTTATAGTAGTAATATAAAAAGTAAGAATATATTAGAACTTTTCTAATTATTTAGGGGGAATAAAATTCTCGAGATAAGCTTTTATCTAACTAAGTACTAAAAACTTAAACTCTAAACCCTAAGATAAATAGATAATTATAATAAGTATATAGAAATTAATGCTATAACTTTTAAAAGGAAAAGGAGCTTAAGTCTAAACTAAAAGTAATTACTTGAAACTAGGAGTATAACTATAATTATAAATTCTAAATACTCTAAAGATTATCTAAGATATACTATAAACGCTAAATATTCTAGGATTTAGTTAAAGTATAGGAGGCTTACTAATCAGGGAACTTATTACTATTACTGAAACACTAGAGATATAGTTACTCAAAACTAGTTAGGGGGGTAGTATAGGTTAGGGAGCTTGAATAGGTTAGGATACCTAAACTAGAAGAGGTTATTTAGTAATAGGAATTCTAGTAGTAGATTCTAGGTTATTTCTATTCTTAATAAAGTTAGCTTTGAAGTCTTTCTATTATTATAATGATAATTTAAAATAGACGAGCTTTTTTATATTACTAACCTTTTTGTTTTTTAACTGAAAATAATTAGATTTAAACAAAAGGTTTTAGGTTGAAATAATTATTACATAAGTATTAGGGATTTTGAGAATATCTAAATAATTCTTAAATACTTTAGAAGTTTAGTTAGAAACTAGTATATAAGTAGTTTTCGAGCTATTTCTATACCAGTAATATTAGTTAGAAATCAAATCTTAATTATTAATACTAATAGTATAAAAATAGGGGTTTTATAAAAAGATAAAGCTCGAGTAATATACTATATAGGGGATAGTTTAAACTAGCTATAAATCTCTAATAGTTTTTATTTAGAGTAAGTGATTCTTATATTACTTAGTAGTTTTACTTTTCCTAGTAGGGGTAGATTTAGTTAGGGTTTTGTTTAGAATAGTAGATTTATTACTAGGTTTAGTAAGTTAGTATTTAGTAGTTTCTAGTTAATATTTAAGATTATTTATTTCTAATGAAGTTTTTTGGTTTCTAATTCAAGAGGATTTACGTATTATATTAGTAGTTGTCTTTATATACTTCTTAGGTAGTTTAGCTATTATTTCGTTATCTTTATTACTATTTTCCTCTTTATTAGTAATAGTTTTAGGTACTTTATTTTTATTACTAGTAGGTTTAGATATTTCTTTTTCTTTAAAAGATTATTAGTTAAGTTATTTTCTTTATTATTAAAAAAAAACTTTAAAATTATAGCTTTCCTCGGATAATTATAAAAATACTTTAAATTAATACTAATAGTAGGATTTTTAGATAAAGTAGTACTTTTCTTTATAATACTACTTAACTTTAGTATCTTAATAAGTTTAAGGGGTAATAATAGATATTGAGGTAAGTTAAGAAAGTTTTTGAAATATAACTAAAGAAATAATCTTAGTTAAATTAATTTATTTTTATATTAATTTAAGAAGTTTAAAGTATGAATAGAGTTTTATCTTTCAATAGAATTAACCTAGGTTTGAATCTTAGAGATAAAATATTTTCAGATAAATTTACTAGAGATAATAAGTATTTAAATAGAGAGAGAAGAATAAAGAAAGAAATAATAATTAAATATTTTTAATAAAAAGTAATTAGATAATAATTACTAAATAAGAAAGACTTCTTATAAAGAATATAGAAAAGTATTTTAAATTTATAATTTATTATCTTTATTAGGCAAATAAGAGTAAAAAATACTTGAGGTAATTTTAGACTATAATTCTTAGTTATTTTTTAGACTAGGGTTAAGGAGTAATTACTCTAATTCAAAAATATAACTAGTAAAAACTAATACTAGATAATTAATAGAAGAAGATATAAGATATCTTAAAAGGTTACTAGTAATATTATATTTTTCAGGAATAGGTATAATAATATTATTTTTAATAGATTTAGGGGGCTATTCTTATAGTTAGAATATTAGTAATAACTTATATACATTATTATATCTAAGATTAATATATAGAACTTATATTACTAAAATATATTATTTATAAGTAAGAGGGTAACTATTGAAAATATTAGTATAGAGGAGAAGAAAGAAATCTAGTAAATAAAAAATTAATAAATAATTTATTTATAATATATAAAAAGATTAGATTACTAGTAATTTTGGAAGATACTAACTAATTACTTTTACTAATATATAATAAAAATAGTTAAATATATAATAGATTATAATAATTTTATTAATTTCTTTTATTCGAGTACTAGAAGATCTATTTTAGGAATTATTTACTTTATTTTATTTATTTAATATATTAGTTAAATCATATAAAAGTATCTCTGGTAGTTCTACTACTAGGGGGGTATATGAGAATATATATAGTACTAAGGCTACTATATAACTCTACTAGCTACTATATAACTTAAGTAGTTTATATAAGATATAACTATTCTATTTATACGCGTTTAAACGTTTTATTCTAGTTAGAAGAAAATATACCTTTCAACCTACTTTTAGACTATATATTATATTATTTGTTTATTATATATATTATATATTTATGCGGAAGTATATAAGGCTCTAGATCTATAGTATAATACTACTACTACAATACTTAGCTATAGCTAGTAATAAGTATTACTAGGAGGGTATAAAAGTATATAGTTATATATACTTTACGCCTATAGGGCGTATAGATACGTATACTGAATACGTATAGAGGTATACGCGCCTTAGGTGTTAATATATATTTTGCGATATAGTGTTACTGATAGTAATTGTATTAAAAGTTTCTAATCTATTTAAAGTAATATATATTTCTCGGGAACTTTTTAAAAGAAGCTATATTTAGTATTTAGCTTTTACTTTATATTCTTTCTAGATAATACTAAAACTAAAGAACTATTTAAATAGAAAAAACCTTAAGTAGTAGGATATAGTTAGTTAAGATAATAACTAATAAATAGAAAATATATATATATATACTTATATCTATTATAGTTATTTATTATAAATTTATAGTTATATAATATTAATACTACTAACTAGTAGTATTTATCATTAGTTATTAATAGTTAATAGCTATTAATAGTAGCTAGCTATTAGTAATAGCTAGTAAAGGCTAATAGTTAGTAGTAGCTATTATATATAGTTTTCATAATCTGAAAGTATATAGCTACTAGTCCGTTTACTTACTACAAGACTCGAACTTACTATTCTTACTATAAAATAGTAAAGGCTAGCTAGATATTAAACTACTATGTTAAGCGTATTTAATATTTTATTATAATTTAATTCAACTACTTAATTAGTTAGTTTATCTTGATATATTATAAAGATAAATAAATTGTATTACTAATTTAAAATATATAAGTAATTTAATACTTCTAATCAGCTCTTTACTTTATTTATCATTATATAAGAATTATAATAATCTTTATTAGATTATTATCTTTTTAAAGTTATATCAAAAATATCTTAATATAGTTAGATTCTAAGACTATAGATTTCTCTATAGTAACGATTATTAGTAGTAGTATTATATTAAAACTATTTAGTAACTAATGAAAGCTAATATTTATAATAGGGAACTTATAATTATTTCAAACTAATTAGTAACTAATAATATATAATAACTAGTTAGTTTAGAAGAAATAATATATATTTATAAGAATATTTAAATTTTAAATATTATTTAATTTATATTATTATTTATCTATAAATTGAATTATAGGAGGGGCTGATGGCTTGCTCTCTACTGTGATTATTAGTGGATATATTACCCCCTGAAGTACGACTTTAGCCCTCCTACCCCCCCCCCTAACTACTATAGCTAGCTCCTAGTTAATCCGGAGCGAAACCCTTC
>RYZW01000665.1:16916-27059 GCA_004367215.1 Colletotrichum trifolii
TCTATAATAAAGACTAACTAAAAAAAGTTAGTTAAATACTAAAAAGTATACTAGTAAAACTAAAGAACTTCTTTTAGATATTATAAAAGCTAAATTAGCTTGTTTAACTAGTAAGTCTAATAATAGCTACCTTTCTAACCTAATATATATTAGTATTAATTTTACTCTCCTTAAAAGGTTATCCGAAGTTCTCCTAGGGGTTTTCTTAATTACTCGAGGACTTTATATATTTTTAAGGAATACTATTTTTAATAGCTATAAAGCTATCTATATTACTAATTTAATAGATTTCTTTGAAAAAAGATCTTTTAAGTTTAGTAAAAGAATAGATTTAGTTTAATATAGTTTAGCTAATTTTCCTATAATTAGATAAAGTAAGAGAATTATTAAGAATATCCTTAATAGTTTAAAGGGGAAGAATATACTTAATTTAATATTAGATAATATTACTTATATTAAAAACTTCTATACTAATATTATCTTAGAAGCTCTATTTCTTAATAAGACTAAGATCTAGTATATAGGACTAGACTATATTCTTAGGTTTAGTTTAATTAAATACTCTATTATTATAAAATAGTTATTTAGAAAGTATAATTTTATTTTCCTTAAATATAAACCTATTTTAAACTATCTTATAATCTATTTAAATACTTCTAATATTATCTCGGAATTACTAAATATTCTATTCTCTTAATTATACTTTAAAATAGTTTTCCCTAAACTAAAATCTAATAATACTTATATATAATACTTTTAAGTAAAATATCTAAAATAGACTACTGTTAAGTATTTAATCTTTAATACTTAAGGGGTAAAAATTATAAAACTAAAATAATTAGACTATTTATACTATATAATAGCTTATTCTTAATAGGTTATCTCTAGATAAACTTTAGAGTTATATTTAGTTTACCTATTTTATTATATTACTTAGGACCTATTCGATTTTCCTAAAATATATATAGGTAATTCCTAAGCTTTTATTATTAAGGATAAGTTTTCAGGCTTTTTCTTTTTATTTATACTACTTAATAAAACCTATAATTTAATCTTTTAAGTATTATTAACATTTGAAAAATAGGTAAAGAGATAAAAAAACTTTTCTATTTATAAGATTTAATAAAATATTAAGAGAATAGTAATAGTAATTAATAGAGAAACTAGTTACTAGAAATAAGTAATAGAATAAAAGATTAGTCTTGAACTATTTCCTTCTTATACTAAAAAACTAGTTAGAACAAGCAAGTATACTAGAAAAGAACTAATTACCCGAAGTATAAAAATACGAGAAATTATAGGATTACTACTTAAACTATAAATAGAATCAATTTAAATAATAGTTATACTATATAATATATCTCTAAATATTCAAAATAACTAGAAATTACTATATAAAATTAAAGAAACTTAATATAAATAGTACTTTTATTAGTAAATACTAGAGTATGTTCTAAGCTTTTATCGAGATTTATAATTTTACTAGGGATAGATTTACGCCCATAGTTATTAAGTATACCTACTTAAGAAATACTATGAATAAAGTATTTTAAAAAAGCTATTTAAAGTTAAACTAAAGAGATATATTAGATACCTAGTAAGCTATATTTTAAATACCTATAATTTATATAAAATCTAGATCTTTACCCTTTAGAGGGTTATTATTACTTAAAATATTAAATTTAACGAAATAAGATTTTATTCAAAATAGGATTCGCGTGAAGTACTTATAAAAGAAGTTATAAAACTACTAGTTAAGTTAATTATTAAAAAAAGAGGAAAACCCTATTTTTAAGATATTTAGAGATTTTAGAATAATAAAAATACCTAATAAGGAAACTTCTCTTCTATTAGCTATCTTATTAGTACTAGAAATAGCCTAAGATATTAAACTAAACCTAGAATAAGTCTCTAAAACTAATAAGAGAGGTTTAATAATACCTAAACTAATACTTAAACTAATAAAGCTAGTCTAGGTTTCTAATTAGGAATAACTAGATATAATAATCTTAGGTAAAAATTAGAATTTAGGAAATATACTAATAACTAGAGAACTAGATAGTATACTTAAAATAAAAGATCTAGCTAACTAAAAAAGGATACTTACTTCAACTAAAGATAGAAGGAACTATTTTAGGACTTTAGTTTAGCTAATTTAAAGTAAACTAAAACATAGTTCTAAACCTTAACTACTTAAATTAAAATCTTTAACTACCTAAAAACTAGGCTAATAATATAAAAATAAGTAATAATATTAATTAAAACTAGAAATTACTATTAATAACTATATACTACTCTTAAAAGAATATAATAGTAATATTCTATACCTTATAAAATATAGATAAAATAATTTCACTAGTATTTATTTACCTAATTAGTAGTAAAAGCTAGATAAAACTAGTCTTAACCTCTTAATAGTTTTCCTTATTATTCGAGATATAGTATTAAAAAAGAAAAATCCTTCTACTAAAATTCAAATATATCTTAATTAACTAGTAATACCTCTAAAGATTTAGAAAGATATTACTAACCTACTAGAACTACTATAAATATCCTTTATTAAAACAATAAAAACTAAAATTATAAAGTTAAAAAAGAAAAACACCTAGCGAGAAATAAATTACTAAGATACTAGAAATAAACCTTTTTCTCTTAAATAAGTTTTTACTTATAAGATAGATATAAATAGTTTTCTAGAATAGTATAAAGCGAGGATTTATATATATAGGGATATATAGCTAGTTAATCCGTTATAGACTATATATATAGTAACCTTAGTTATTTAAATATTTTAGGTAACTATAGTAATTATAGTATAATTTAACCTCGAAATCTACTAGTTTAATATTATTAATATATTTCTTAATACTACAAAAAATCCTAATAAACCTCTAATAACTATTAAGCTACTAGATAAGTTTAAAATAGCGGGGTATTATACTAAACTTAAATTTACTTTTTATAAACTTCGGGATATATTTATTCTTTAGTATAAAACCTTTTATACTACCCTTAAATTATTAAGACTTAAACTATACCTAGAAAAACCTTATCTATTCAAAAATAAAAGTTCAATTATCTTTCTCTTATTCTATATAGATAATATTCTTCTTATATATTATAAATTAGCTAAAAGAAAAGCTCTTAAAATTATTAAAAGTATTAAAAATACCTATAAATTTAAAGAATAAAGTCCTATTAAATATTTCCTAGAAGTTTAAATAATTCAGGATTATAAATATTATAAGATTTACTTAGTTTATAATATATATATTACTAAGATTACTGAATACTTTAATCTTAATTATAACTTAACTCTAATACTACTACTTCTAGTAGTAATCTTTATAGTAAATCCTAGTAAAACTAGACTAAAAAAGATTTACGAGTACTAGATAAAAGTTAATTTAATTCTTTATATTTCTATTATAATATAGCTAGATATCTTATTTATATATTCTCTACTTTTAAAATACCTTATAAATCCTTCTTAAATATATATAAATACTATAAACTATATAATTTAATATTTCTATAGGATAAGATTCCTAGTACTATAATTTAAAAACTTAAGGAGTATTAATAAGATACTTTAAACCTTCTTAATTACTAGAAATACTTTATTCACAAACTATAAAAAACTTAAAAATTAAATTATAACTATATTATTTTTCTATTTAGAAAACTAATTTAATAGAAAACTACTCAATAGAGTACTATAACTATATTAATAACTAAAACAGAACTTCTTAACCTAAAATATACCTTAAAAAAACTATAATATTAAAAAAACTATTTCGAGATATCAAGCTTAACCTAAGAAATATTTAGAAAATCCATTATAATAATTACTAGATAATTAAACTAGTAATCTTAAATAGTAAATACCTATTTACTAGACTTCGATATATAAATATTTAATAGATATAGCTTTACTAGGAATACTTAAAAAGCAATTTCGAAGTAATCTATATACCTATAGATATAATACTAGTAAATAGATTTATAAAAAATCTAACTTAAATGAAATTTAAATAATTTAAAATATTTCTTAACTTTATAAATCTATAAATACTACTCTAAAGACTAGTTAAAATAATAAAAGAAACTACTTAAAACTATTTCCCTATCTACTTAAATAATATAAATAAACAACCTAAATTAATCCTTACTCTTAATAAAAAGTTTTTACAATATTAATATATAAAGTGAGAATATATTAGAACTCCTCTAATTACTTAGGGAAAACAAAACCCTTAAGATAAACCTTTATCTAGCTTAGTACTAAAAACTTAAACTCTAAGCTTTAAATAAATAAACGAGATATAGTAATAAATATGTAGAAATTAATACTATATCCCTTAAAGAAAAGGGAAGCCTAAACCTAAACTAAAAATAACTATTTAAAACTAAATATATAACTATATCTATAAACTCTAACTATTTTAAGAATTAGCTAAAAAGCTCTAAATATACTAAGAGCTAGCTAAAACCTAAGAAGTTTACTAACTAGGGAACTTATCTCTATTACTAAAAAACTAAAAATATAACTATTTAAAACTTACTAAAATAGTAGTATAAACTAGGGAACTTAAGCTAACTAGGGGAATAATATAAGCTAGGGAGCTTAAACTAGTTGAGATATTTAAACTAGAGAAGATTATTTAGTAATAAGTATTCTAGTAGTAGATTCTAGCTTATTTCTATTTTTAATAAAATCAGCTTTAAAATCTTTCTATTATATTAATTATAACTCAAAACAAATAAACTTCTTCGTAATATTAATCTTCTTATTCTTTAACTAAGAATAGTTAGATTTAAATAAAAAGTCTTAAGTCGAAATACTTACTTTATTAGTATCGGGGATCTTTAGAACTTCTAAATAGCTTTTAAATACCTTATAGGTATAATTTAAAACTAAAATATAAGTATTTCTCGAACTATTCTTATACTAGTAATATTAATTAGAAACTAAATCTTACTTACTAATACTAATAATATAAAAATAAGAGCTATATAAGAGGATAAAACTAGAATAATACTTTATATAGGGGATAGTTTATACTAATTACAAAACTCTAAAAGCTTTTATTTAGAATAAGTATTATTTATAATCTTCTATTAATTTACTTTTCTTAGAAAAAGTAGATTTTATAGGAGTTCTCTTTAGAGTAATAACTTTAAAACTAAGCTTAGTAAGTTATTATTTAGTAGCTTCTAGCTAATATTTAAGATTATTAATCTTTAATAAAGCTTTTTAGTTTCTAATCTAAGAAGATTTATATATTATATTAGTAGTTATTTTCATATATTTCTTAGGTAGTTTAGCTATTTCCTCAGTATTTTTATTATTATCTTCTACTTTATTATTTTCGCTAATAAGTTTAGGTACTTCCTATTCTTTTTAGAAGTTTCTAGCTAAATTATTTTCTTTATTATTAGAAGGAAACTTTAGAGTAATAATTTTCCTTAGGTAGCTATAAAGATATTTCAAACTAATACTAGTAGTAAGATCTTTAAATAAAGTAATACTCTTTTTTATAATACTACTCAACTTTAATATTTTAATATATTTAGGGATTAGTAATAAATACTCGGGTAAATCGGGAAAACTTTCGAAATATAACTAAATAAATAATCTTAGTCAAATCAACTAATCCTTATACTAATTTAAAAAGTTTAAAATACTAATAAAGTATTACTTATTAATAGAATTAACTTAAGCTTGAATCTTAGAAATTTAATATTTTCGGATAAGATTACTAAGGAAAATAAATATTTAAATAAAGAGAGAAATATAAGGAAAGAAACGATAATCAAATATCTTAAACGAGAAATAATTAGATAAGAACTACTAAATAAAAAGAACTTCCTAAAAAACATAAAAGAATATTTCGGGTTTATAACTTGTTATCCTTATTAAATAAATAAGAGAAAAAAATACCTAAAGCAACTTTAAACTATAAATTTTAATTTCTTTTTAAACTAGGGTTAAAGAGTAATTATTCTAAATTAAAGATATAGCTAGTAAATATAAGTACTAGATAATTAACAGAGTAAGATATTAGGTACTTTAGAAAGTCGCTAGTAATATTGTATTATTCAGGAATAAGTATAATAATATTATACTTAATAGTCTCGAGGGGTTTTTCCTATAATTAGAATATTAGCGATAACTAATATATATTATTACGCTTTAAGCTAATATATAAATACTATATTACCAAAAAATATACTACCTATAAGTAAGAAGGCGACTATTAAAAATATTAGTATAGGGGAGAAGAAAGAAATCTAGTAAGTTGAAAATCGATAATTAATTTATTTATAATATATTTAAAGATTAGATTACTAGCGATTTTAGAAGGAATTAACTAATTACTCTTACTAATATATAATAAAGATAGTTGAATACGCGACGGATTATAATAATATTATTAATTTCTTTTATTTAAGTACTAGAAGATCTATTTTGGGAACTATTTACCCTATTTTATTTATCTAGTATATTAGTTAAGCGATATAAAGGTATTTCTAGCAGCTCTACTACTAGGGGGGTATATAAGAATATATATAGTATTAAGGCTACTATATAACTCTACTAGCTACTATTCGACTCTAATAGCTTATATAAGATATTTACTATTCTATTTAAACGTGTTCAGACGCTTTACTCTAGTTAGAAAAAAACATACCTTTCAACAACTTACTTTTAGACTATATACTATATTATTTGTTTATCATATAAATATAACTATTATCTACTCTTTTATACTATTTTCTCTTCCCCTAAGAATATTTAGTATATATACTTTTAATATAAGGTATCTTTTTACTAGATGTAGGCTGTATACCTACCTACCTTTGAATAATTATCTTTATATACAATACTATCTAAACTAATATAATAATAATATCTTTACTACTAGTAAAAATAATATAATTTTACTAAAATAAATTATTAGATATTATATAAACTAGAAACTTAAGCTTAAGATAATATATACTATTAGTTTCAAGAAAAATTAAGTTTTTAAAATAGTTTATCCTACTATTCTTATATATAAAATAAATAGTAGTATAATAATAGTTAGATAGTATAATTATTAATAATCTAGAAATATTTCCTAAATATTTCCTGTTATATTTAGTAATAATTATTATATAAAAAAGACTAATATAAGAATTTCTATAGTAATAAAATAGAAAAAAAGAAGTTTAATAATAACAATAAAACAAGTTTAGGGTAAATCTGTTAGACTAATACTAGAGTACTAGTAAAAGTCTTAGGGAATAATATAACTATTAACTATAGAAGAATAAGGAGTTTAAAGTAGTATCTGAAAATAGTACTAGTATTAGTAGAAATAGTAATAATAATAGGAAGTTCAGATTCCATAGAAGTAGGGAACTTCGCTATCTATATAACTAAAATAGAGTTTATTTTTATAAAAGTTAACCTTATATTATACGGAATATTCAGAGCTCCGAGACATATAGGCTACTAAAACCTTAATTATTAAATATTCTAATATTAAAGTTTAATTACTTTAGAGTATAATTAATATAGGTTATAAAACCTAAACTCTAAAAATTAGTTTTCTAGAATAAATAGAAAATATAAGGTTATAAGAGTATTAGAGACTATTTAAGCTTTTTGAAACTTTTTATATAGAGAGATAGAATATAGAGTTAATATAGACTTTAGCTATAACTCTAAATAGAGTAATAAGTTTAGCTATAATTCTAATATCCTCTTATAAGGTATATAAAAAATATTATTTTTTTAATAGTTTAGAAAGGTTAAAAATAGTAAAAACTCTAGAAATTATATAGGAAAAAACTAGAGAAAGATTGATCTGAAAAACTTAAAGTTTTTGAAGAAGTTTGAAGGAAAAGATTAAAATAGAGAAAAATCTAAAAAACCTAAAATTTTAGAAGAAATTTTAAGGAAAAGATTAAAATAGAGAAAAATCTAAAAACCCTAAAATTTTAGAAGAAATTTGAAGGAAAAGATTAATCTTTAGAAAATAGTTAATTTAACTTATTTCTTTTATAAGAGGGAAGAATATTCTGAAAATTATTCTTTAGAATTTTCTTAATAATATAATTATATTTAATTCGTTTTAAGGGTTTAGTTAAAAACTAGTGATATTATTATTTGTATTTATATAATAGAGATTAAGTTTCTTATTACGAATAAAATCTCGTATAAAATGATAATGAATATTAATATGCTTTGCTTTTTTATGAAATTGAGTATTTTTAGTAAGCTTTTTAGTTGATTGATTGTCTATAAAGATAACAGGCCTATTTAAAGCTTTGAATCCTAAAGTAGTATTAATAAAGTTATAGTTATTATATATATAAATAGTTTTTTTAGTAGTTTCTACTAGAGCTATATATTTAGTTTTATAAGTAGATAAGGCTACTGTTTTTTGCTTTATAGAACTATAATTTATAATATTATGAAAATTAAGGTAAAAATTATAAAAAATATAAGCTGAAGTATATTTCCTATTATTTAGGTCTCTTGCTTGTTTAGAGTTAGTAAACCTATATGAATTAAAGATATTAATATTATTATAGTTATAGATTAACTTATAGTTAGGGTTTTTTTTTAAGTAACTTTATATCTTATTAAAAGTAATAAAGTGTTTTTTTGAAGGATTTGAAGAAAATCTAGATATAGTTGTAATAGCTAAAGCTATATCTAGCTTAGTTTTTAAGGCTAAATATAATAGAGCTCTAATTTCTTTTTGAAATTCTAAAATCTNCTCTTTTAAAGTAGTATCTTTATTTTTAATAAATTTAGACTTATTATCTATAGGAGTATTAAACCTATGAATATCCTTTTTATTAAACCTAGTAAGAATTTTATTAGTATATTTAAACTGATTTATTTCTAATACTCGATTTTTTCGGTCTATGACTAAGTTATTACCTAAAAAGGTAGTTAGTTCTCCTAGATCTTGAATCTTTATATCCTTTTTAAGGTTTTCATAAATATACTCTGAAGTTGTAGAATTATTAGCTCCTAATAGTATATTATTAACGTGACAGGCTAAAATAGCTAAGTATTTCTTTCTTTTAAGAGTAATATTAAGAATACAAATTCCTTTATTATAAGGAGAGATTTTAAAACTAATTTTATATAAAATTAATCTAAGGTGTTGATATTATAACCTAGGGTTTTGTTTTAACCTATAAAGAGCTTTATTAAGTAAATAAATAAAAGGCTGATTCTTATAGTTTTCGTTAAAAACTAAACTTTTTAAATCTTTATTATAGATATAGCTAGTAAGTAACCTAATATAGATCTTTTTGTTAACTTTAGTATAAATAAAAGCTATAGTAATATTATACTGAATTAAAATCTAGTTATAGTATATAGAAATTATAAATAAATATCTATAACTTTTAGGCTTATAAGTTATATTAAAAGTTTCTAAGTAATTAATATTGAAGTACTAGTTAAAACTTTAAGTAACCTATCTTACCTTATATATAGGATTTTCAAGATCCTAATTATTAGGCTTAATTTTATAAACCTATCTATTTCCTAGTATATTAATATTATTCTTCTTAATAGAAGAAATACTAGGTATTAGTATAATAGTCTATACTTCTATAAACTTAATAGATTTAACTTTTTTATTTATAGTTTAAATCTAGTTCCTATTATCTTGAGAATTTATAGTATTTAAAAAAGTAGTTAGTTCTAAAAAAGTATTAATAGATAGAATATAGGAAACTATATAAAACTCTCTATTCTTATCTATAAATAAGTTATTATTATAGTTATAATAATTAAAGTTAGTATAAAGAACTAAAAAAGGATAGTTTTTAACTATAAGGAGTATATTCTTTTTAAATAAATAACTCTTATAGTTTTTTTTAATTTATAACTTATAGAAGGAATCTTTATAGAAATAGTAGACTTTTTAGGAATATTCTTATTACTTTTTATAAAATTATCAGGATACGTTATAGAATAACTATTTAGTTCTTTAATAGGAGAAAGAACTAAGTTATTACTATTTATAACTTTATCGGGAAAAAGAGGTAAATTAGTATCTTTAGTAGGGACTCTACTAAACTTAACTTTAACTAGATTTAGTGAAGATTTAGAATTGAGTTAGT
>RYZW01000666.1:903-27028 GCA_004367215.1 Colletotrichum trifolii
AATTATTACTTAGAATAATATTTATTATAATATTCTTATATAATATTTTTTAATATTAAATAATAATCTATTATATAATTTAATTTTTATTCTATATTTTATTACTAAGAAATATTAAAGTTAGAATTACTATTAGAATTAGGGTTAAGTATAATAGAATATTCTTTTAAATTAACTTAGATATATAATAGTTAACTTATAATTATATTTTACTAGTTTTCTTATTAATAGTATGACTTAAAAGTTTTATAACTAATGAAATATTATAATTAAATTAGTAATATAATTTATATATAAGAAGATTAATTGAATAATGAAAATATTTAATTAGATTTAAACTATTTAGAAAAAATATATAAATTAATATATATTTAGTTATTTTTGCTTTATACCTAGAATAGTATCTAAGCTCTTTACTTTATATATAGATTTAACTATAAATTTTACTTAATAATAGTATTTGTGCTAATACTGGCTTATAACTAGTTAAAATAGTAATGAAATTACCTATTATTGTGGATAATTATACCCCTAGTTCTGATATTTAACCTTATAGTAGTGGAAGACCTTGTAGTAATAGTCTATATAGGGAAAGCTTTATCGAGACTAGGGTTTGATATATATAGCTGAAAGTAACTACTAAGGTTATAGGGTTGAGAATATTTGTGAATTTCTTAAAAATAGAATAAAACAGAGTACTAAAAGCTAGGTATTCTGTGATTTATTACTCTTCTATATCTTTTATAATAGAACTGAAATCTCCTCGAAATCTATATAACTACTTATAAAAAAAGAAGTATAGAATAGGTATAGAGATATCTAGCTACGATTATTATAACTAAAGCTATTATTTTATTAAAATAGGCTTTAATAAAATTATCCCTAGTACTACGATTAATAGGTAGTTTATAGATATTTAAAAGAAGATTATCTAGTTAACCTATAACCTATTATACTAAACTAATAATATCGGGGATTAGGTATCAATTAGGTAATACCTTAATATTAATATACTACTATAATACTAATTACTAGATACTTTAAAGTATTATAATAATATAATTATAGAAGTTTTAAAAGCTATCTAGCTATATTAGGAGTATCTATATCTATGTGAGTATTGTTTGTAAGTTGGTTGTTAGCTATAATTGATTAATATATTAAGATTATTTATTAATAAAAGTAGGCTGAGTCCTACTATACTTATATAGAGATTGTGAGTTAGCTTGTATTAGTAGTGGAGAACTTTTATATTAGTAGTGTAAAGTTTTGTTTCGGGAATAGGTAGGGCTTAGTCTATAATAGGGATATTAAGGTTACGGATATTGAGGTTATAATAAATATTTAAATAGAGTACTTGTAGTTAGTAGTAATTGAATGTCTTGAGATATTTGAATTATATGTAGCTATAAGGGTATAAGGGTGTGAAGGTATAAGGTTGTCGTGGAAGGAGTTATTAGTTATTTATTATCTGCGAAAAGGTTGATACGGGGCGGGTATGCTAGCTATTATAGCTGTGAGGGGTTTAGCCCCGGATTAACTAGGGGCTAGCTATAGTAGTTAGTGGGGGGGGGGTAGGAGGGCTGAAGTTGTATTTCAGGGGGTAATATATTTACTAATAGTCGTAGTAGAGAGCAAGCCATCAGCCCCTCTTAAATTAATATATATATATATATATATATAATATTTATAATTAATAAAAACTATTTAATTTATTATATTCTATATATAATATTTATTATTTAAAATAATACTATTTTATAATATTTATTTATATTAAATAATAGATTTAATATACTAATAACTAAATAGTAAAAATTATTCTATAATTTAAAAATTATTCTATTTTTTATTTTAAATATACTAAAGCTAGAGTTACTACTAGGGTTAGGGTTATAATTAGGGTTAAAGTAAGGATTTTTTTCTAGTTTTTCTATAATAATAATTAGAAAGTTAGAAATAAATTTTAGTATTTTTATTATTTATAATATTATTTTAAGTTTTATTACTATTACTACTTAATTACTTATATAAGTTATATATAAATAAATTTTTATTAAGTAATATTAATATTAAGTAAAGTTTAAATTAATTTAAAAAATGGTAATTAATATATTAAAATTAATATTTATAATATTAATAATTAAATAAAAAAATTATTTTTTTATATTAAATTTATTATAGTTAATATATAATTATTATTAATTAACTAATAAGTATTTAAAATAAGTAACTTCCCCCCCCTTCTTCCTAGCTAATACTAATATAGTAGTATGTGTGCGGAGGTGTACCCGGTACTGTATACTATGGTTAATGACAGATCCATTTTCAACTCAGCACAGGCCACTGTGCACGGGACTCTCAGCTTAACATGGGGGGGTCATTATCAGCTTATGTGTAGACTCGATATGGATATGCGAATTGAAAGCGCTCGGACCCCGAGTGTCGATGAGACGCTGACGGTGCCGCTGTGGAAAATACAGTAAGGATATCCGAACGGAGTCCCATGAGCAGTATCCGTAATCTGTCCTCATCCGATGCAGAGCCAACCCCAGACTGCTCGAGGTCTACCCCGTCTTTCTCACAAGCACATGTATACGCGCGCCAACACCCCTGACACGGCATGCATGCCGCCACTGGCTGCGTGGGAGAGTCTGGACTTTGATGTCTTGTCTTGCGGCGAGACGCACAATGCGGGCAGCGTGAGCAAGACAAGTGTTGGATGCGGGAGGCGGTTCATGACCCCCATAGCCGAGAGAGCCTCAATCGGCAACGATAAGCACGCACCCCATGATGCGAGCCTCGCCGTTCGTCCGTTGGGATCTCGGGTGTTTGTCTTCGATCCGCGAATGCCAAAGTGGCGAATGAAAGCGACAGTCAGTCGTTGTTGGTTGACAACTTATTAACTAGTCGCATATGGCTACGTGTTACACAGTACGGACGGCTGTGGCTATGGCCATGACTGGCTTTGGGGCAAACTGTCCGACCGCCGATGCGAGTTTTCGATCGTGGCTCCGGAGATCGAGACAAAGAAATACGACTCATCCACAGGCGCATACTATGCAGTTTCAATCTTCAATGAAATACTGCGAAAACCTACAATGGTCATGAGCCGTCTTCACCAGACGCGTCAGACTTTTCATATGTGCTTCGGTCAAGTCCGTACAATTACCTACTTGTACAGTAGTCGCTTTGCTCGGCGGCGCCGCCATTCGTCCCGATTAGTCTTACAGAACGCGGTCCAGCTATCAGCCATAGTAGGGCCGATACCGAATAAGGAAAAGTAGCAGTGTTGCATCTACCCTCACCCTCAACTGGCAAGACTAAAATACAGTAGACAGCCACCGCTCGAGCAATCCGAGGTCCCCTATCCCCGTCATAGAGATAGCACGGACAGCAGTTCTCATTTGACATGCTTAGCTGATTGATAACCACAATTAGCACTACAATGTTTTCTTGTTGTATATCCATAGACTGAATGGGGTAAATGGTGCGCCTTGCCTCACCGCCGGGCACCAGCCATTGCCCATCTTACTAGAATCGTAACATACCATGCCCATGTCTTTGTTTGGCAGGATCACGATCCTGCATTGCTATGCACATTATCCTACTTACATGTAACATCGCTACAGTAGGTTCTTTGTCGTATACACAAAAGTATAGGCGTACCTATATATTATAATATTACATAGCTAGCTAGGGTATATATAATAGCAAAGTTTATTTCTAATATATCCCCCTAGATTCTAGGATGTTTAGTATGCGGATCTGGTTCCTAATCCTAATAGTTAGTATAATACTAAAGAACTTTATATCTATATAAAAACTTAAATATAATTATTTCTTATACTACTTTCAATTAGAGTATAGGCTTATACTACTAGATAAATCAAAGTCTTAATTATTATATATATATAAATATAGGTATATCTATATATTCTTATATATCACGAAGCTAGCTAGAGTATATATAAAAGTAAAGCTTATTTCTAGTAACTATATTTATATATCCAAGAATAATTAATTGAAGCTATTCTTACTTTTATTTTTTCTTTGATAAGTAATTGTAACCCTAACTATTATTATATATAATTGTTATAATGTTCTATTAATATTTATTTTCTAAGTCTTTTTTATTATCTTAAAAAGGTTTTACTTTTTAGTAGTATAGTAGAATTTTTAATTTAGGGATTATATTATTCTTACAGTTTTAATATATATATTTTCTTACTTCTATTGTATTATTTCTTTTCTACTTTTAACTTAGACAACCCTTTTTATTTATAGTTAGAAATTTCCTTCTAAATAACAAGTTTTATAGACTTTCTTAGTTAGATTTATATTTAAAAAGTCTCTTTTATTTGAATCAATTTGAATCTGTAAATTGAAGGTTTTCTATCAAATCTATTTAACTTATAATTATTGTAGTAGTTATATTCAAGATTTTTGATCTATTTAAAGTAATATATTTCTTAGTCACTTTTTAAAGGAAACTATACTTAGTAGTTAGCTTTTACTCTAGCTTTTACTTTATATACTTTACAGATAATATTAAAACTAAAGAATTATTTAAATAGAGGAAACTTTAAGTAGTAAAATATAGTTAGTTAATATAATAGCTAATAAATACGGAAGGTATATCCTAATATATATAAAGGGAAAGTATAAGAATATACTTTACAGATAATATTAAAACTAAAGAATTATTTAAATAGAGGAAACTTTAAGTAGTAAAATATAGTTAGTTAATATAATAGCTGATAAATACGGAAAATATATCAAAAAGGGAAAATATAAGCCTATATTCATTATAAGTATTTAAAGGAAGATCATAGTTATATAATAGTAGATACTAGCTAGTTAGTAGTACTTATTACTAGCTATTAATAGTTATTAGCTATTGATATGAATAGTTGCTAGCTATTAATGTTAATAGTTACTAACTATTAATAGCTATTAGTAAAAGCTAACAGCTAGTAATAATTACTCTATAGTTTATATAACTAGTAGGTATGCTAGTTATAGTTATTTATTATAGGATTCAAACCTATTACTCTTACTATAAGACGGTAAAAGCTAGCCAGATATTAAACTATTATATTAAGTAGGTATTTAACTTAAAATTAAATAATAAAACCTTTCTCATTAATTCTTTAATCTAATTATTAATATTGTCTAGTATTTTAAAAAAAAAGTATTTATCGTTTTTTTAATTTTGTGAATAATTGTAAAAAGAATTAAAAGAGAATAAAGATAGTAATATTATATAAAATAGTATTATTGTTGTCTAATTAATTATGCTGTTATTATTTGATCTAGAATTGCTTAGCAAGTTATGGATGTATTAGGTATGTAGTGGAAATATATTAATATAGTCCTAAGAGGTATATATATAAAGTATATCTCTCTTAATCTAATATATTCTTAAGGAGAAATCTCTATAGTTTCTTTCTATTCATATAAGTTCTATATATAGATTTGAAAAATTGATTCTTTTATCTATAAATCTTTTAAGAAAGTTATGTAACTTCTAAATTCTTCCATTTTATATTTTTAAATAATAATTAATAGTTACGTAAATAAGTATCATAATTAGCTTAGTAGTACTAATCTTGTTTTTAGTACTTACTATTCTATTAGCTAAACGTTTTTAAGTCTTAGCATAAACTATTAGTTTTATTATAAAGTTATATGATTCTTTATCTTTAACTATACATTTCTACTATATAATATTTAATTCCTAAACTAGACCTTTTTAGTACTATATTACTAATTTATATAGAGATTTCAAGATATTCCTTTTGATTTATGAAGATTCTCCGAAAGAAATCCCTATTATTCCTTGTATATTTCTTAATAATTCTAAGTTTATATAAAAGGTTATTAAAAGTATCACTTTATTTACTATTAATAAGGTAATTAGTAGTAAAGATATTATTTAAGATAATAGAAATACAATTTATAATAAGAACCTCGATAAAGAGATAGTTTATTACTCTAGGAGAATTATAAAACACTTTATATTTATCTCTTAGTATCCTATTCTTATTCCTAAGAAATAAAAGAAACTCATTACTACAAAAAGCTCTGTTATAGTAAAAGTTACTAAGTTTTCTATTTTTAAATTTTTAAATTTGTTAAAATAATTCTGATTTGGACTAATTATAAACATAAATATATAACTAAAGATAATAAAAGAAGTTTAATAATATTTATTTTAGCTATTTATCTTCTTTGATTAAAAGCTATAATATTCTTGAGATTTACTACTGAAATCTTTATTATTATTATAAGTATTACTTTACTAGTAGTATTTTTGAACTGAATATAGAAAAGACTATGTACTTTCATGCTAAATCCTCTGCTTTCTATAATAATAAGAGTATTAAGCTTATAATAGGTATCTTTTAGATAATTTTTTAATCAATACTTTGAATTTATATACTTCTAGATAGTTATTACCAAGTATTAGGAGTTTTGTAATACTATTACTATTATTTATACTAATTATACTAAAGGTTACTTGATGTCTATATTTACTCCCTATATTCTATCCATAATCGGTATAGTTTCTATAATCCCTATTACTACTATAGTTTCTTTAGGTAACCCTTTCATAAGTAATACTAGTAGTATTAGCTCCTTTTTCTAGGTAAAAGTATATTACGTTTTAATCTTTTATTCTTAATTTTATTTAGGTAGTTATTTCTTCAATAGTCTTTGAAATTCCGTCTCCATACTTATAAATAAACTACTTGTTATGGTAATCTTTTAAGATAGTAATGTAATGGTTGAGTTTATTATTTTAGGTTTTAATTTAGAAAATTAGTATTAGTTCATAAGCTTTATATTTTTAAATATTCTTTTATCCATAAGCTTTAGCTCTAACTGGAAGAGTATTTTATTCTCTCGTACTTTTAGTTTTAATTATAATCTTATATAGTTCATGTTTTATCTATATCTTATGGTGAATTTAGTGCTAAAAGCCTGAATTCTATTTCTTGATTTTCCTTATAGTTATTTATATAATATCTTTTCAAGAAGTTTTACTTATAACTAAAGTTGAGTTACTTGCAAGATTTCTCAAATAGTTATATAAATAAAGTTGTAATTAAACTATTTATTACTAGTTATATTAAAGAAATGTACGTAATTAATAGCTTTCTTTCAGAGACTCCTTAGTAGAATTAGTAGCTATGGATATCTATATATTTTAGATACGTTTAAAGTTTTATAAGCTTTTAGAGACTAGATTTACTATATAGAGATTATTATACTAGAGTTCAATTATTACTAGTTACCTCTTACTAGTAGAGAATCGTATTTCTTTAAGTTCTCTATTAATAGCTAGAGTTATAGTAAAATTGGGAAATTCTATATAAATAATATCTTTTCATTACTAAAAAAGAGAAAGTAGTTCTACTTTTGTAATTAATATAATAACTATGATTTATTTTATAGTTTTCTAAGTAATATGCATTCTAAATAGTTTTATTATATAATTTTCTCTAATCTTATATATTATTACTCAAACTTATATCTAAGGGGATTACTAAACATATTTCCTGAGCTCTTCAGTTTTGTATTATATTTAAAGTATAGATACTAAGATCTATAGATACAGTTAGGTATTTAATTTACTATTTCTTAATATTATAAGCTAGGGGTTTAGTTAAAATAAGCTAACTAACTCTCTATAAACATTATATCAGGTTTTATTTTAATTATTATATATAGTATTATATTTACCTTTTTCTAGTAGAAGTTTATTTTGTAATATCTAACTTCTTTTTTATAAAAGAAAAGTTCTAAGTATACCATTATACATTTATCTTTTATCTTAAACTAATAGGTTTTTAGGAGAAACTTATAAGATATCTCTATATGTATAATTTATTAGAACCATAGCTTTTGAGTTTTTTGAATACATAAGATTTGATTATTCAGAAATTATTAAAAGCTTTCTTTTCTTTTAAAATAGTATTATAATTAAAAGCTTTATATAATTTCTCTTATGGGATTTCTACATATTTTTAGGAATACTAAAATATAGTTATTAACACAAAAGAAAAAGAAGACTTAGTCTTTATCTTAGTAATAGTTTTACCTAGACATGTAAGAGAATTCTATATTTCTAAGAATTTCGTTAAGATATCATAATTATAGTATAAGAGGTCACTAAAAGTTAGAAAGTATTTTAGGAGTTCCAGAATTCTATTTAGTATTTTATATCTTAGGGGTATTCATATATAGATTCGTTTATTAATCTTAGTAGAAATGAAAGTATTTATTATACTATATTATAAAGGTTAAAGGTTAAAGTTTATAGTAGTTGTCAAAAGTATTCTAGATAATACTCTTATAAGTGTAATTATATAGATAATATATTTACTTTTAAATTATTACTCTTTTCTTATAATTAGATGAGCTTTTAATTTTGATAAGAACTTTTATTTATGAAGTCTATAACTATAGACTTAGTAAAATTAAAGTATTATTCAGTTTCTTATAATTAGGTTTCTAATTTCAATCTATAATTATAAGATCTAGGAGTTCTTTAGATATATGTCTTTAGTTTCTTAGAATTCCGGAGTTAATAAGTAGATATTTTAGGGGTTTGTATTTCTCTTATATAGTTTTGATGTTCTTTTCAGTTTATAAACTGGTAGTAGCATATTAGGAAAAGAAGTATTTTTTATTAATATATAGTTATAAGGTTCAAGGAATCTATGTCATATTTTAGTAACCAGGAATTTCCTAAGGGTATATAAGGTTTTTCTTGGTTCTACTTTAAGCTATTTAAATTACTTAAGAATAATAAGTAGTTATATAAATAACTAGGATATTTCTCATATCTCTTTTTATTTATTTTGTATACTAGTAGTTTCTCTACTATTTTCCATAAGCTATTTGTTTTAATAGAAATCTTAGGCTAACTAGGTCTTAAGTATTTATATAATAAAGTCATTGGTTTCATATAAGCTCTGAGATTTCTATCCATTTCATATTATACTAAGAAAACTACTTTAAAAATGTTTATGTAGTAAATTCCGTTATAAGTAAGTTTTATAGTACTTTTTCTCTAGTATTTCTTCAAAACCGAACTATAGAACTTATAGATTTTAGAGAAAGAAGAAAAGTAAACTAGGGTTTAAACTTTGTCTTACAATAGTTAAGTTTCTCTTTAGAGTTTTAAATATTTTCTTACGTAGTATTTAATATAAGTAAAAACTCTTTAGTAACCTCATTTATTTCTCTATTAGTATTTTACTTTGAAAGTTTATTTTCTAATTATTGTATAGTTTAAGTAACTTTCCTCTGAATCGCCTTAAGCTTTGCTTACAATATTTTATCTATAAACCTTTTGAGGTTGTTATTAAAGAATTTCGTTTTATTAAATATTATATTTTAAATTCTAAAGATTTCTTGTTAAAGAGGGTTTGAGATTTTAAAAGAGTAATTTAAGGTATAGCTTACTAGAAACCCTAATAAAACTCTTAGTACGAGCTTTTAGTATTAGTCTATGTTAACTAAGCTTTATAAATTATTATATAATTTTACTAACTATATTCCTTTCAGTAAGGAAAATCTGGAGTTAATATATATGTATTCTTATTTGTCTAGAAATATTAATAAAAGTACCTATATAATATTCTCTAGTTTTGTAAACCTAAGAGAATATAGTTATATATATATATATATATATAGCGATTTTAAAGATTTCTGTTTATAGGTTATAAGGTAGAGATATCTTAATGGTAATAAGTTCCGTGTACTTTTGAATTACTACTATGACCTTTTCTATTTCTTTATTTGAAGTTTACGTATTTAGTATAGAAAGTCTAATTTTCATACTCTTGGTATAGATTTCTGCTTAACTTGCTTTAGATCTCTAGATTTTATAATTTATTTCAATCCTTTGTATTATAATTCAACGTATTACGTTTGGGGAATTAAAAGGTCTTTTTAATAATTTCTAAGATCTCTTCTGTTTTTGTTAAAGAGAAATAGAAGTTCTATATTGAACTGATTATTTAATTTACAAAGTCTATGACTAATATATAGTCCTTATAGCTTTTATTAAAATTGTAAAAGTTAATAGTAATCTTCTTTCCTAGGTTAGTGTATTATATAATTTGTCTTGGAATTCTATATGCTACTTTATATATTTTCTTTCTTATACATACGTTATAATTCATAATTAAGATGATATAAAACCAGGATTTTAGTTTTATTCTCTTAGTTAATATTAATAAATAGCTTATTATTTCAAAGTCAAGGTATTTGAGTTTTATATACTAGAATTCTTAAGACTTTATTATAAGGTATTCGTATATAGGAGTAGTATAATTATATTATTATTGATGTTTAGGAAGTTTATTTTAAAGTAGTAGTTTTATAGTTACTAATATTTTGAAATCAGGTTTCTCCAGAAAGTTATATTCAGGTATGTATTCTTTATTTATAATCCTGAGAATATAGAAATAAATTTTATTTATTTGTTACATAGTTATTTCTTAGATGCTAATTTTATTATAAGTTTTGTTCATAGAATTCGTCAAATAAAACTAAGTTATTTGTAAAGCTAGGGTATAGTATTAGATTTCAGAGTTGTAGTTATATAAAACTATAAAAGCTTTAAATCGTAATTGTTATTATACTATACTCTTAATAGGGATTTTATAAGTTCTAATTAAGAAATCATGATTTATAATAGATCTAGTAAAGGCTTAAAATTACTTTATATTATTAAAGATGTATATTATTAATCCTAAGTCCAGCATTATGGAATTTAAAAACATATGAGGTTTCCTTTAAGCTATTGAGTTTATATTCATTATATCATAGGACTACTAATATAATCAAGAAATTAAAATTAAGTTTATTAATTCTTTTTATGGATTTTATAAAGTTCCTATTAGATTTCATTTTTCTATTTAGAATATTTTAGATTACTTAATCAAGTTCCCAAGTATAGTATCAGATCTTTTTGTTATTGTAGAGATATTTTGAGAGAAAGAACTTTATTTAATAAATCCCATAGTTAGAGCTTCTAGCTACTGTATAATCCTTATTATTAACTAAGTTTTGTTTATGATATATACTAGTATTATATTAGCTAGAAACATTTCTCCTTTTTAGGCTTGATTTTAGTTTTAGTTTTCATAAGGGGAAGAGATTTATCTTTTGACTTTTTGTTATGAGTAGAAATATCTATAATGCTAAATAGCTATTTTACTAATTCTTTATTATAAGAGTAACTTTCCAGTTTCAAATAAAGAAATAAGTTTAACTTATAGTATAAATAATTATTGGACTACTATTTTAGATTTTGGTACAAGATTATGATTTAATATAAAGAGATGGAAGGTTTAATTGAAATATCAATATAAGCTATAATATATTCTATAGACTTAATAGTAAGCTTATAGGTATTTAGAATTCTAGTATTAAAGTATTTATAGATAGTTTTCTCTTATTAAGAAACTTAGGTTTCTATGATATTCTTAGAGTTTAGTTTTTTCTTCATAGGTTTTATAAGTATTACTTAGTATTCTACAATTACTTTTATTTCTTTCTCTATTTTATTTTAATTCATAAAGTTTATAAGTTTGTATAGCTAGATACTAACAATTTCTATTATGTTATAAGAGTATTTTAGGAAGTCTAGAGAAACTATATTTCTAATTTACTCGTATATTACTTATATCTTTTCAATTATTTTCTAATATATTCCTACTTAAAAGGTATCTTCATTTCATTTCTTTTATAGAGGATTGTATTGGTAATTAAGAAGTATTTAAAAGTTATAGTTTATAAAGTAATATTTCTTTTGTTAAAAATAGTCTTAATATTTTTCTTAACTTTGTGGCTTATAACTTAGTACTAGGTTAAGATTTATAGTAGTTATTGAGTCTTATAAAACAATTAGAAATTCCAGGGATTTTCAACTTAATAATAAATTTTAGATGTTTCTTATTTGATTGTCTTAGGAAGGCTTTCTTAAAAAGTAAAAGGCTTATAAAGTTTTAGAAGTTATAGAACTAGTATAGACATTTAATCTGTTTAATTTAGAAGATTTAGGTTTTTAAGTTATTCAAAACAATCTTTCTAGAAGAAGTAGATATTTCTCTTTCGAGTTTTGAGATACTTTTAATTAAGATAGCTTTGTATAATATATATAAGACTTTTAATCATTAAATAAGTTATATTATTATTATTAAATCTAAAATTACTTAGGAAACTATAGAAATACTAGATACTTAGCGGGAGTATATTAATATAATTCTGTGAGGTATATATATAATGCATATTTCTCTTAATCTAACAACCTTTATAGGAGGAATACTATCTTGAGATATAATCTTCTCTAATATTACTTAGCAATCAAATAATTTAAGTCTAGTTGTCTTAAAAACAAATATAATAATAAAATATCAAAAGACTTACTTATAAATGAACCGAGTAAAGTTAAAGAACTCTAATTTAATAATACTAATGTAATCATCCCTAACTATGATATTAATAGCTTTACTATAATGATATTTAGGCAATTAAAACATTATCATATTTAATAATCAGAAGAGATAAATTAAAACAAGAAGAAAGCTAAAAGCAAGAATCCTATAATCTTTATACTACTACAGGAATTCAATAGTATAATGAAAGCCATAATTATTAATTAACAGGAATCTTTTTTTGTTTTAAATCTATTTTTCTAAAGTAAAATAAAAATACTTAATAAAGTTAAGACATATCTAGTCATTTGAATAACGTATTATTTATATTCTTATTATTATATTTATTTCTAAATCTTTCATATTATATTATCTATCCATTTAAATAGATTTATTAAGAAGTTGAGAAGACTAAGATCTAATTTCCAATTATAAAGATAGTGATAATAGCAATTACTAATTCTTTATTAATTGAAATGCTAAAATAATAGGCTTTCCTATATGTAGTAATTACTATTCTATTTTTCCTCAAGATTATTAAGCAGTTGATCCTACTTATATTTTGTATATTAGACAATAATGTATTATATATCTAAATAGCCATTTATCATATTAGAAACTATCTATTAAAAATCTCAATATCTTTAGACTTTTTCCACTTTATATAAAAAGCCTTCTCTTTAATATAGAAATATCTATATGTCTCAATAAAATAATCAGTCTATATAAAACTAATAATTAGAAAAGATAATTTATAATTCTTATAAGACTTAAGTAAGGAATAATTCATAATATCTATAAAAAGCATTTAGTATAAGATAAAATTGAAATAATCAATTTAATAAATATAATAATAGGAAGCCTTTTCTTAATCTTAAAAAAGCTTTTTACTATATACTAGCTAGTCTTTAAGAGACGTTATTCCTTAAAGTCTATAAGATAACTTTTATATAATACTTAGAACTTTTTAATAATTATGATAAACTTTAAATTTAAATTTTTATAAAGTAATAAAATAGCTTCTTAGCTATACTTTTCATTTGCTTAATTTAATTTGATTATAATAGTAGTTTAATTAAATATAATAATAGTAATATTGAAAATGAGGTATTCTCTAGATATATAGGTATTATAGTGTTAGTAACGCTATACTATAAGGTATATGTTAATACCTGAGGTATATGCGTTTCTATACGTATATAGTATACGTATCTATATACCTCATAGGTATAGGGTATACGTAGCCGTATACCCTTATACCTTACTAGTAGTATTTGTCGCTAGCTATAACTAAGTACTATAATAGTAGTACTATATTATAGATCTAGAACCTTATATATTAAGATATAAATATATAATATAATAAGAATAATAATAAATACTAGAACCCTTTTGCACCTATATAACGAGATCATGTATAGTATACGCTATTTTTCGGATAAACTAATACTAATTAGTAGTTAACTTATCTATTACTAGTTAACCCCTCTATTACCACTACTGTAGATTAGTAAGGTTTTTTACGCGAGAAAAAGTAATTATAAACCTTTTATCTAAAGTCTATATAAGGCGAAAGATTATAAGTATCAACTTAGATACCTTATAGATATTACCCTTACCCTTATCCCTAGTAAAATACCTCTAAGTTAATATATTAATTTTACTCAACAAAATACTAAAAAAGTAAACTTTATGAAAATAATACTTTTTAATATATACTAGAAAGTATTTAGTAAACGTAACTACTTTTTAAAGTATTACTAAGTACTATAATACGTGAGATTTATAATATCCTATACCTCCTATACTTAAGAGACCTATATAATATCTCGAAACCCCTATACCCTCTTAAAAGTTATCCTCCTTTTAAAAACCTTACAATTCCCCCTTTTAAAGATATCTAAACTATACCCTAAATTAAATATTAAATTAACCCTTAGTATAGTAGTAGTTCAGGTAACCTTAGGTAGTAAATATATAATCCTAGAGAAACTTAAATTATATATTAATACAGATCTCTTTCGAAAACGCTTTAAGCTTAATTATAATAACCTTATATAAGTAAATACTAAAGATATTACTACTCTTATAATATTTTATATCTACTAATATAATTTTATAAAACTCTATAGCTACGAACTCTTTATTTACTTTAAAATAGTTTTTCATAAGTAGTTTTTATTAATATAGGAACTTATTAATAACTATAAAGTCCGATACCTTAAAAATACCTTATTATCTATAAAGTTAAAATTAAGATAATAAGAAAAAAGATCTATACCATATTATATAAATTTACTTGAAATAAATATTTCAAATACTAAACCCTTAAAAAGCTTAATAAGGCGAAAAAGTATTTCTCAGGCTTTAGGAATAACTTTAAAGGTTACCCTAAATATGTTAATAACCTTTTTAATACAGATAACTTTATAATACTTCTCTATACTATTAAACCTAAAACTAAAGTAGTAATACCTATAACTAAAACTTAGTTAATATCTAAAAGCTTTATATAAAATACCTAGCCGATACTACTATTTATGTATAAAATATAACTTCTACTACTACTAGTAAAACTACTAATCTCTAAGCTATATAACGTAAAGCCCTCCTACTAATAAGAAATATACTAAAATAATAGTAATATATAATATCTCCCTCCTAAATATCCTTTATACCTTTCTCTTATTCCCCTATTTAAAGATTTATCTACTAAATATACTATAAATTTTATAAAGTTATATAATAAAAATATAATTAAAAGTTTCTATAATATTCTCAAGACTAAAATCTATATCTTTCGAGACTATTACTTTAAACTTAGTATCTTATATTATATATAAACTAAAATCTTTTCTATTATACTAAAAAATCAAATCTTTAATTTTTATTTTAATAACTTTATATACCCTAATTAAAACCTTAACTTTACTTAAATAGCTAGGTATATTTAAGAATATTTCAAAAATAATAAGATTTACTAGATCTACCTCTTAAACTAGTAAAATACTACTTTTAGGAATATAATAACTAAGAACCCTAACTAGAATATAAAAGAAATATCTAAGATACTTATTATAAAACTTACTAATTTCTAGAAGGTATTTAAAGCTAACGAGTATATTAATAAAGCCTTCTATAACTAACTTCTAAATATATACTATAATAGACTAGAATACTAATTAGTACTCTTTAGTTTTACGCTAATTTCCTAGAATCTCTATAACTAGTTATATTTAACTATAAGTAATACTATAATATTCTAAAAATTATAATACTTTTAGAGTAATAGAAATAATAGTAATATACTTAAAGAATAGTTTTAGACTAATTATATATATAATATATCTTAAGATAATACTTAAGGTTATAGCTATACTTCTCGCTATTCCTTATTACTTTAGAATAGATATTACCCTCCCCTAAGTTCTATATATATTTATAATAATAAGAAGTATTATATATATAGTAAACTAAGTTATAAATGAATAAAATATACTTTCGAGAAGCAATATACTTTATCTAATAGGTATAAGTTAATTACTGAACTAAAAATACTCTGTCTAGTAGTATACTAGACTTTTCTCGTTAGATATAAAAGTATTAATAACCTTAATAATAATCTCTAAATACTTCTAAGAAATAATAAATATGAAGAACGTATTACTTAGTATTAGATATAGTATAACCTCGAAGATTATACCCCTATTGTTCCTATAATATCTAATACTTCTAAGTAGTTCTTTATATTATATTTTAATAAGTATTTTATTACTATAAATATAGGTAAAATTACTCGAATCCTCTAAGATTAAATAATATTATATACCTTTTTTAAAATAAATACTACTCTTCTTAAGATTACTAAAAATATAGATATAACTCCTATATATACTTTTATATTTAAAAGCTATTACTTAACTACTATTTTTCAAGAGATCTTATTTAATTAAAGTATTACTAATTTCTTAACTACTAGGTATTACTAGTTTATAACTCTTAAATAGATAATTAACCTTTCTATAACCCTTATACTTCTATATAATAAACTAGTTATAATCTATTTTAATAATATTACCCTATTAATAATACTTAGAATAATTAATATTCCTATATTACTTAGTATTATTATATTTTATATAGTACTATATAATACCCCTTTCTTCTTTTACTTTATAAATATAAATTACTTGAATATAATATTTAAAAATATATATAACTAGCTATATTAAGGTAAAAAGGTTATATTTATTATTTGAAAATAGAGGTATTTATAAATACTCTTTAATAAGGAGAAAGTACTTATTTCTATATACTTTATAGGATTAGAAATATAGAAATTCTACCATTAATTCAGATATCTAGCTATCGTATACTTCTATAATATCCTTACTAAATCAAGATATCTTATTAAATACTATACCCTCGAGGCTTTTAAATAGTACTACTATTAATACTAGATATATAGTATTACCTCCTCTTACTTTTATTTTACTATATAAGAAGATATTAAGTTTAACTTTAAAGTTATTATTAATATTATCTATATTAATAACTACCTTATACTCTATATTATTAATACTATTATAATATTTAATACTACTTACTTCTTATTAAATATCTCAGTAAAAATAATATAGGAAATCTTTAAATTATACTAGATTAATTCTTACTAGAGTTTTCTAGACTTTATTACTATTAATATAAAAATAATATTTTAATCTAAGAAGTTCAGATTAAAAATAAAAACTATAGGACTAATAATCTAAATAATACTTATTAAAGTATATAATAGTATTAGTAAAGTTAAATATTACTATACTTTCCTCTACTAAGTATATAAGATTTATTATAATAAAGTCCCTATAATAACTTAAGAAATATCCTTTTAAGTAGTATATGAAGTAATTAATAATACTATTAGGCTAAATAGCTTTATATTTATACTATTTATATTTAGTATATACCTATGTTGTATAGATAACTCTGCTTTTCCCCTAGATATTATTACTTATACTTATACTATTTAGAAAGTAATAGAGGAAATCTGCTATATTTATACTATATATACTATTAATATAGCTTTAGTAATATATAATAACCATGATATTTTATATATAGTAACTTTCTTATTTTAGTCTTATATATATATATAGTAAGAGAAATATAGTTAGTAAAACCCTTTTTACTTTATTACTACTTATAGTAAAATATATATATTTAAATTCCCTCGAAATCCTCGAGAGTTTTAAAAAATAGCTATAAAACTATACTTTAAAGATAACTAAATATTGTTACTAATATTATTAATAGTAATATTACTAAGTATAAATGACTATATTATATATATCTTAGATCTTAATACTAGAAACCCTACTAGATATCTAATATTACTAGAAAATATATACTTTTATACTAATATCCTAATTCTATCTATTATTATCCCTAAAAAGCCCTAGAATACCTATTAGATACTATGAAATACTATTACTATATATAGTAGTAATTCCTCTACTATTAGTAATAATAATCTTTTATTTTTTTAAGTTATTAGTAATTTCTTTAATCTACTTTTTAACTTTCTAAAATATACCTTAGTTACTATTCTAGCTTAGAAATTCAACTATAAACCTCGTTTTATAGTATACTTTATAGCTAAGGAATAGTTAGATATAACTCTCTCTTTTATTTTCTATAAAGAAAGTATTATTATAATACTAGATCAACTATTCGAAGAATTAATTAGAAAAGAAATTAAAAGTATTATGACTAATAGTATTATTAAGATTGTTAAATTCAACTCTATTTTCTATAAAGGTTATAAATATTTTAAGTTATATATTATTAATAAGATTAAGAATAAAGATATAAATAAGGTATATAAGAAATTATATTTTATAATCTAGGATTTCAGGAATAATAATAAATTTATAATACTAATATAATTACTAATAATTTAATAGAGTAGCTAATAATTAATTTTAGCTATAGTCCTAGCTTTCCTCTAGTGTAAAAATATAATAATATAGTTTTGAGATATTATTTAAACCTATACTTAAGCTAAAATAGAACTTATAAGATATATTATAACTAATTTACTATCTTACCTCAAAAAGTAATACTTTCTATACTTTATAATAATTATTATTAAGTTATTATATAGTTTCGCCAAAACTAGTACTTACTAATAAATAACTTACTCTAAATATTATAAAAGGTAATTATAAATAGAATTATTAATATATAACTTATATTTCTTTATCTTATACTATTCTAATAATAGTTTTAGTCTTATAAATATGTAAACTAATACTACTTTTAGCTTCTCTAATACTAAATACTAATAATAATTTTAGCTTTATAGGTATATAAACTAATAATACTTTTAGTTTCTCTAATACTACTTTCTTATACTATAAGGATAAAGAACTCTAAAAAACCTTATTTAAAATAAAGCTAAAGATTATTTTTATAGATATTACTCCATTTATATTTAATAGAAATATCTTAAACTTTAATTATGATACTTTTTGTTTATATTAAAAATACTAAGGGTAAAGACTAATACTCCTCGATATATATCCTATACTTAAGGTACTTAAGAAAATATATATTAAATAATATATATGCGGAGTATACCTCGTTTTAATATACTAACCTAATATATTATTCAACTTCTTATATACTATATAATAGTAATAACCTTCTTCTAATAATACTACTACTTTTAATAAATACTTTAAGTAGTAAATTAAGTACCTTAACTATAACTTTAACTTTATATTACTTAACCTTATAAAAATATACTTCTATATTTTTATTAATAACTCTTTTACTAATAATACTAACTTCTTATCTTAACTAGGATTTATAATAATCCTAGGCTAAAAATAATAACTAGTAATAGCTAGTTTAACCTCTATAGTAACCTTATATATTACTTTTCTACTAAAAATAAAGGAATTACTAGGAGTATATTTACTTTAGAGATTTATACTATAATAGCTAATATAAACTTCGTATATATTATTACTATAATACTCGAGAAAATCCTTAAATACTAAAACCTCTCTTATATCCTAACTATTATATTTACTAACTCTTACTCTTTCTATAAATACCTTATAAAGCTTAATACTATAAAAAAGAAATACCTAATAACTAATATTATAGTATTAAAATAGTTATACAAGTACTATAAACTCTATAAAATATAGTAAATTAATAGAGATAATAATATTACTAATACTTTTATAAAGGGTACTCTAAACTATACCCTCAAGAGATTTATTAACTTAAACCATATAACTATTTGAATAAAAAGATAAGTAACTTTAGTAGAATAGATAATATAGGTATTTAGATATTATTAGGTAAAGGGTAAAAAGATTACTTTTAACGCTATTTTACGCTTATTATTTATACTATTTTAATAGTATTTTTAGCATGCGATTATAGTATTTTTAGTACGTAATTATAGCGTTTTTAGTACTAGCTTTTATTTATAAAGAAAAGGGGTATAAGGTATATAGTAAAAAGAAATAGTTACTAGTATTAGTAATACTATACTATCAAGTATATATTAACGCCTGAGCTATATATATTTCTATATATATATAGTATATATATCTATATACTACATAAGTATAAGGTATATATAGCTATATATTTTTATATCTTACTAATAATACTTATTACTAGCTATAGCTAAGTACTATAATAGTAATACTATACTATAAATCTAAAGTTTTATATATTTATATATAAGTATATAATATAATAAGAATAATAATGAATACTAGAACTCTTTTATACCTATATAACGAGATTATATATAGTATACACTACCCTCTAGATAAACTAATATATAGATATATAAGTATTCAGTATCTATTTTAGTAAATAATAAGTCTTCGAGTTCTAATTAAAATAAAGATAGGTATAGGTATAGAGTTCTACGGAATTAATAATAGTTATAAACCTACTTAGCTAAGTAGAGCCTACATAACTTCTTTATAGAAAACGATTCTAGCTTTCAGCCCTCTTATTAGCTAACACTAAAGTATTTACTATATAGAAAAGTATCCTAAAAGATCTTACTATTTCTATAATATTACTATAGGCCTAGATTATCTAACTTATATAAAGAATATTCCTATTAATTAATCTATAAATATATATTAGTTTATCTAGAGGGTAATATACACTATACGTAATCTCGTTATACAAGTATAAAAAGGTTCTAGTATTCGTTATTATTATTATTATATTATATACCTATATATAAATATATAAAACTCTAGATGTATAGTATAATACTACTACTATAGTATTAAGCTATAGTTAGTAATAAGTATTACTAGGGAGTATAAAAGTATATAGCTATATATACCTTATACTTATAAAATATATAAATATATATACCGAATATATATAGAAGTATATATACCTTAGGTATTAATATATACTTTATAGTATAGTATTACTAATACTAGTAACTTTTTCTTTTTACCATATACCTCATATACCTCTATTTATATATAAAAGTTAATGCTAAAAATACTATAATCGTATACTAAAAATACTATTAAAATAGTATTAATAATACGTATAAACAGTATTAAAAGTAATCCTTTTACCCCTTACCTAATAATATCCAAATACCCCTTATTATCTACTCTACTCGAGTTATTTATCCCTCTATTTAAATAATTACGTAGTTTAAGTTAATAAATCTCTTGAAAATATAGTTTAGTATATTTTTTATAAAAATATTAGTAATATTATTATCTCTTTTAATCTACTATATTTTATAGAATTCGTAGTACTTATACAACTACTTTAATACTATAATATTACTTATTAGACATTTCTCTTTAATAATACTCAGCTTTATAAAGTATTTATAGAAAAAATAAAAATTAGTATATATAATAATCAGGATATAAGAGAAGTTTCGGTATTTAAAAATCTTCTTAAGTATCATAGCGATAGTATATGTAAAATCTATACTAGCTATTATAGTATAAATCTCCGAGGTAAATATACCCCTAGTAATTCTCTTATTTTTAATAGAAGACTAGTATATAAAATTACTATAAAAATTAAACTAGCTACTACTAGTTACTATCTCTTAACCTAAGATTATTACAAATCCTAGTTAAAACGAGAAGTTAATATTATTAATAAAAAAGCTATTGATAAAAGTATAGAAATATACTTTTAAGAAATTAAATAGTATAAAGTTAAAGTTATAATTGAAGTACTCGATTTACTACTTAAAACGCTTATTAAAAACAGTAATATTATCAGAAGAAAGTTATTATTATTATATAATATACAAGAAGTTAAATAATATTTTAGGTTAGTATACTAAGGCGAGGTATACTCTATATATGTATTATTTAATATATACCTTCTTAAGTATCTCAAGTATAATATAAGTATTGAAGAATACTAGCTTTTATCCTTAGTATTTTTAGTATAAGTAGAAAGCGTCGCTATTAAGATTTAAGATACTTCGATTAAATATAAGAAAAGTAGTTACTATAAAGGTAGTCTTTAGCTTTACTTTAAATAAAGCCTTTTAGAACTCCTTATCTTTATAGTACGAAAAAATAGTATCCGAGAAGCTGAAAGTATTGTTAGTTTATATATTTATAAAACTAAAGTTATTATTAAAATAGTATAAAACGAGGAAATATAAATTATACATAAATATCTCTATTTATAACTACTCTTTATAGTATTTAGAATAAGTTACCTATTAATAAGTACTAGCCTTAATAAAGCTATATAATAACTTGATAATAATTATTATAGAATCTAGAAAATATTACCTTTTAAAATAAAATAGTAAATTAGCTATAATATACCTTATAAGCTCTATTTTAGCTTAAGTATAGGTTTAAGTAATATCTTAAAACTATATTATTATACCCTTATACTAGAAAGGAACTAGAATTATAACTAAAATTAACTATTAACTACTCTATTAGATTATTAGTAATTATATTAATATTTCAAACTTACTATTATCTCTAAGACCTTAGATTATAAAATATAACTTCTTATATACCTTATTAGTATCCTTATTCTTAATCTTATTAATAATATATAACTTAAAATACTTATAACTTTTATAGAAAATAAAGTTAAACTTAATAATATTAATAATACTATTAATAATAATATTCTTAACCTCTTTCTTAATTAACTCCTTGAATAATAAACCTAGTATTATGATAATACTTTTTTTATAGAAAAAAAAAACTATATCTAACTATTCTTTAACTATTAAATATACTATAAAATAAAACTTATAATTAAACCTCTAAACTAGAATAGTAATAAACTTTCTTAGAAAATTAAAAAATATATTAGGGAAATTACTAATAATTTAGAGAAATAGGGGATTGTTACTAATAATAGTAGAGTAATTACTATATATAATAATAGTATTTTATAGTATTTAATAAGTATTCTAGAGTTTTTTAGGGATAATAATAGATGAAATTAGGATACTACTATAAGAATATATATTTCTTAGTAATATTAGACTTCTAGTAGAAACTTCAATATTAAGATCTAGGATATATATAATATAATTACTTATACTTAGTAATATTATTACTACTAGTAATATTATTAGTAAAAGTAGTTAGTTATCTTTAAAGTATAGCTTTATAGTTATTATTTAAAATTCTCGAAAGTTTTAAGGGAATTTAAAAATATATATCTTATTATAAGTAATAATAAAGTAAAATAAGCTTTACTAATTATATTTCTCTTATTATATATATATAAGAAACTAAAATAGGAAAACTACTATATACGAGATATCGGGGCTATTATATATTACTAAAGCTATATTAATAGTATATATAGTATAAGTATAGTAGATTTCTTCCGTTACTTTCTAAATAGTATAGGTATAAGTAATAATATCCGGGGAAAGAGCAGAATTATCTATAAAACATAAATATATACTAAAAACAAGTAGTATAAATATAAGGCTATTTAACCTAGTAATATTATTAATTATTTTATATACTACCTAGAATATACTTCTCGAGTTATTATAAGGATTTTATTATAATAAATCTTATATACTTAATAGAAAAAGATATAGTAATATTTAACTTTACTAATATTATTATATACTTCGATAAGTACTATTCAAACTATCAATCCTATAGTTTTTACCTCTAATCTAAACTTTTTAGATCAAAATATTATTCCTATATTAGTAGTAATAAAATCTAGAAAGCCTTAATAAAAGTCAATCTAGTATACCTTAAAAGCCTCCTATATTACTTTAACTAAAATATTTAATAAGAAGTGAGTAGTATTAAACGCTATAGTAGTATTAATAATATAGAGTATAAAGTAGCTATTAATATAAATAATATTAATAATAATTTTAAAATTAAACTCGATATTTTTTTATATGGTAAAATAAAAGCGGGAAAAGGTAATACTATATATCTAGTACTAGTAGTAATACTACTTAAGAACCTCGAAGGTATAGTATTTAACGGGATATCCCGCCTGAGTAAGGATATTATAGAAATATATACTATAGCTAGGTATCTAAATCGATAATAGAGTTTCTATATTTCTAATTCTGTAAAATATATAGAAGTGAGTATCTTTTCTTTATTAAGGAGTATTTATAAATATCCCTATTTTTAAATAATAAGTATAACTTTTTTATTTTAGTATAACTAGCTATATATATTATTAAATATTATACCGAGGTAATCTATATCTACGAGGTAAAATAAGAAAAAAGTATTATATAATACTATATAAAACGTAATAATACTAAGTAGTATAAAAACATTAACTATTTTAAGTATTATTAATAGGGTAGTATTACTAAAGCGGATTATAACTAGTTCGCTTTATAAAAACGTAAAAGTTATAGAAAAGTTAACTATCTACTTAAAAGCTATAAACTAGGAATACCTAGTAATTAAGAAACTAGTAATACTTAAGTTAAGTAAGATCCCTTAAAAAATAGTAGTTAAGTAATAGCTTTTAAGTATAAAGGTAGATATAGGGGGTATATCTACGTTCTTAGTAATCTTAAAAGTAATAATATCTAACTTAGTAAAGGTATATAATACTATTTAATCTTAGAAGATTCAAGTAATTTTACCTCTATCTATAGTAGTAAGATACTCGTTGAAATATAATATAAAGAACTACTTTGGGGTATTTGATATTATAGAAATAATTGGGGTATAATCCTCAAAGTTATACTATATCTAATGCTAGGTGATAAGCTCTTTATATTTATTATCTCTTAGAAATACTTAGAAATTATTATTGAAATTATTAATACTTTTATATTTAGTACGAAAAGTATAGTATACTACCAGAGAGAAAGCATTTAGATTAGTAATTAACTTATGCCTATTATATAAAATATACTCCTCCTCAAAAATATACTTTATTCACTAATAACCTGTTTTACTATATATATAATACTTCTTATTATTATAGATATATATAAAACTCAGAAAGAAATAATATTTATTTTAAAGTAGTAGGGAGCGGCTAGGGGTATAGCTATAATTTTAAGTATTACCTTAAAGCGTATTTTATATATAATTAGTCTAACACTATTCTTCAAATATGTTACTATTATATCTAGTACTCTAAAAATATTATAACTTTTAAAATACTATAGTATTACTTATAGCTAAGTATAACTAGTTATAGAAATCCTAGGAAATTAATATAAAGCTAAAAAGTACTAACTAGTACTCTAGTATACTATAGTATATATTTATAAACTAGTTATAGAAAACCTTATTAATATACTAATTAGCCCTACATATCTTCTAGAAATTAGTAAGCTTTATAATAAGTATCTTAAATACCTCTTTTTTACTCTAATTAGAATCCTTGGCTATAATATTTCTAAGAATAGTATTTTACTATTTAGAAAAATAAATCTAATAAATTTTATTATTTTTAATATACTTTTAAATATATATAACTATCTAATTAAAGTTAAAGTTTTAACTAGAATATACAACGTTATTGAAGTAAAAATCGAAGGCTTAATCTTTTAGTATAATAGGAAAAGATCCTATTTATACGTAGTATGAAATACTAAGTTAAAAATAGTAAGTATAAAAAATATTAACTTTAATCTTAAGAATATTATATAAGCCTTTACTATACTGTATACTTTTATTATATAACTTTATAAAATCTATAGTATATTTAGTAGATAAGGTTTTAAATAGGGGAATAAGGGAAGTGTAAAAGTAATATTTAAAAGGGGAATACTATATATTACTATTATTTTAGTATATCTCCTATTAGTAAGAAACCTCTATACTATACTACTTAGGAATTAGTAATCCTACTAATAGTAGTAGAGGTTATATACTATATATAAGTAGTAGTAGAAATTATATACTATATATAAGGGGTTACGAAAAGTTAGGCCTAAGCTATAATTTAGCTATAAGGAGTATAAATACTATTTATTTAGAACTAAGGAATTAAAGAAAGGTTCTTATAAAAGCGTGAAAAGTTTACTTAAAAGTAATACTGAAGGCCTACCAGTAACCTATTAGTACTTAACTTCTTAGGTATAATTATTAAGACTTAAGTAAAACTAGAATTAACTAGTTAAGTATAACTTA
>RYZW01000667.1:6670-17846 GCA_004367215.1 Colletotrichum trifolii
AGTAAACTTTATAATAAACATATTTAGTAAAAGTAAAATATATAAGCTTTACCTAGTTATCTAAATCTAATATAATAATTAGTAAATAATATACTTTATAATAGCTAAAATAGTTTGATTATATATAAAGTTGAAGTATATAGATATTTATAACTACTAGTTATACTAAGAAACCTAGTAAAAGTATTTTAAGATTAAATATATATTTTTAGGAAACCTTATCGCTAATAGCTTTATAAAATGTCTCTAAAATTACTAGTTTAGTGTTTTTATTATTTAGATTAATGTAATAGACTAGTTAAACTATTTAAGTTTATAGTAAGAAGAAGAATTTTGAAGTATTAGGAATACTAGAGGTTTTATATTTAAAATACCCCCTAGTAAATAAGAAATACCTAAATAACTTAAAAATAGTATTACTTTTTCTATTATAGAAATAGAGGTTGAATAAAAGTAATAGGGAAAATTTAAAATACTTCTTATAAGATATAAATAGAGTATTTAATAGTATTATTCGAAAGGTTAGCTTATAAGTAAAGCTTTCGAGGCTAAAGGGGTATATTAGGAATAATATATTTAAATAGTAGAGTTTTCGCTAGAAGAAACCTCGGCTATAGTACTATCTCTACTAGGCCTCGCCCTACTTAGACCGCTTGAAATAGAGCTTCGCATAGCACGCTTAGCCATATTTAGTTATATACAATATATACTAGATTTTACCCTCTAATTACATGCAACATATAGCTTCCTTTATAGGGATTTTAAGAAATATGTAACTTTGAATAGATCAGAAACCTTTAATATAACCCTATAGTATTTTATTAATTTATTACTAGAATATTATTAAAACTCTAGTAAGCTTAAATAAGTAGATAATTTACTTAAAAAGGTTATACTTAGTATAAAATACTATTTTGTCTTGGTTTTTATTTTCAATCTATATTTTATAAAAAGCCATACTAATGTTGAATTTTATAAACTAGTAAGTATTAGTAATTTTTCAGAAAGCTTTTAATTTACGAAATAAAGAATATTTCTTTGTTTGATAATTATGTTTAAGGTTTATAATTTATATAGAACCTAATACCTCTACTAGGTTTCTTAATAAAAAGAATAAGTATTTTAGTAGTTAATTTACTAGTTTTAATAAAACTTTTATCTAAGAAGTTTTCTAGTATATTCTTAAGCACTGATAACTCTTACTATAACACATTATAAAAGGGGCTTTAGAATAGGGGAGGATTACTCCTATCCTTATTTAGTATTAATAGGATTATATAATCTAATAGTCCCTTACTAGTAAGTATTTAATAAGCTTTTTCTAAGTTAAATAGGACTAAGAATTCTTTAAGTATATTTACTAAGATGTATTTCCTTAGGTTAATTAAAGTTTTAAATATTAAAACTTTCTGGATATTTTTAAAGCTAATAGATATTACTTACTAAGTTTCTAATACTAACCCTTATATCCTAGTATTTTGTAATATATATATAAAAAGGAATTCGTATTTGAAGAATATACTATCGAAATCTCCTAGATTTTAATAGGTTTTGCTTAGTATTCTAGATATACTATGATTCTTCCTTTACTATATTTTATCTACTAAGTACTAGTATTATATATCATATAGTTATTTTCTATTAGAAGTCATTTAAGATATAATTCTACTAATAATTCTTTTATGATATTAATATAGATTTCTTTTATATACTTTCTTATTTTTAGGAATTATTTAATAATCTTCAAAATACTACTAGATAATAGTTTATTTTTATATAACCTTTTATTTGTTTCTTTATTATATTAATAAATAATAAATATAACTTCTTTACAAAAGATATATTAATAATAGTATAAATAATATAACTAGTATCTATTAAAGTATTAATAGTATAGTTTCTATTTATTCTTATTTAGATAGTAGCTAATTACTTACTACTTTCTTATTTCTACTATTTCTTCTATTCCTAAAATTCTATTTTTATAAGCTTTAATACTTAATGTTATATTAGAATTACTCTTCTCCTATATTCTTTTCTTTACTCAAAAGAGAACTAGTATTATTTCCTAAGTCGTTTAGCTTTTAGGAGTTTACTTTAATAACTTTTAATTCTTTTTTCTTTTTTTTCTTATACTAGTATTATTAGAGTTCTTAGTAATATAGTTTGTTTATAGTAATTATTCTATAATAGGAGAATTGTTTTAATAGAGCTAGTAAAACTAGAAAATGTATAATAACACTATTATTTATATATAGTCTTAGTTATTATTATATCTTTATCCTAATTCTTTAATATAAGGGAATAAATAGCCAAAGCTTACTAGGTTAGTAATATTTTTATATATCCTAATTTCTAAATAATATTTATGTTTTCCAGAGTTACTTGTTATAAGTAGTAGGAAAGTTAATTATAATAAAAAGCTTTTTTAAATAGAGGATTAGTATAGTTTCTAATAAAGAAATCTAGACTATATTAAACTAGTTATAGTTTCTAGTATTTATAAGAACTACTATATTAAGCTAGCTATAGTTTTTAGTATTTATAAGAATTTTCTTAAATTATAGAAGAAAAGTAAGAATCTTCTTAGTATTTTTCTAGTAGAAGGATTATAACTAAGTAATAACTTAAAACTAGATATTAAAATCTAGGTAAATATAATCTAAATATATTATAAAATCTTAGGGATTTTAGTTATCACCTAGTCTTCTAGTTATAAAGAAAGTTTCTACTATTTACTAAACTTTAAAGTTTAAGTAGAAGGAAACTAAATACTACCTCTATTTATCTATTTTAAAAACACTTTTATTCATTTTTGACTTTCCTCTTATCTAGTTGACTAAAGTATTATATTTCTTTTCTTTACTTTAAAGCTTATTAGGGAAAAGGAGAAACTTCTTTTAAAAAGTAGAAACTATATAAGTAAACTCTAAAGGGGTAGTAGTATTATCGAGCGAAGATTCTAATTCCCCTCTTACTAATTTAGTAGTTAATATTATAATCCTCTTGTAAAATAGATTAATAATTATATTTAAATATTATAATAATAATTCCTCTATAGTAGTACTCGTTATAAAGGCTTTTTCGAAAGTAATAGTTCTTTCTATTTTATAATAGTAATTAGTTTTGATACTCAGTTATAAACTTTTATTAGGAATTATATTCTATTAATAGTATTTTAAGGATTATAATTAGTAAAGAATAGTACTTTACCCTAGTTTTTCTATTTAATAGAGAACTATATTTAACTTAATATCTATTATATTTAAGAGTAGTATTCTACTAGTTAGTATCTCTTCTTCACTAGTACAAAGCTATACTTAACCTAGTATTCTTTATAAAGGGGATAAATCTAAGTTATAAATATATAAAAAACTAAACCTAAGCTACAATTTAGCCTCAAAGGAGTATAAATACTATTTATTTAGAACTAAGCAATAAAAAAGAAATTCCTGTTAAAAATATAGAAAGTCTACTTAAAAGTACTACTAAAGGCCTACTAGTAGCTTACTAGTACCTAGTTCCTTCGGTATAGTTATTAGTACTCGGATAGAACTAGAATTAACTAGCTGGGTATAGCTTCTAATACTTAGATAGTAGTAATTAAGCTTTGTATTTAAAAATAAGAGCTTATAATAACTTGCTTTAGGATTTTTAGCTAGATGTTAAATCTAACTAATCTTATTTTCTTTTATAAATATTGGTTAGAAGTATAATAATAGGAGAACTACTACTTATTATAATTTATAGGATAATTAATAGACTAATCTTTCTAGTATTATAAAGTTTCCTAGATATCTATATCTTAGTATTATATAATTGACTAAACTATATTGAACTCAGAGAATTATTTAAAAGAAATAAATAACTCATAAATTACTAGTACATATTTTAAGAATATACTAAATTATATAACGTTTATATTTTACTAGTTCTAGATAAGACCTATTTTAAAACTACTTAGTATTATGGAGAAAAGATAAGATATAATTAATTTTAGATTTTTATAATATACTATAAAGTATAGAAATGTAAAGTACAGATATATCTTATTATTAATTAAAATAAAGGATAAACTTAGTACTAAAATACTTAATAGTATAATAGTAATAAAGAATTATACTATATAATAGTAATAGTACTTATAGACGTAACTAGATTAAAAAAGGTCTAAGTTTCTTTTTAATTAATTACTAACTAAGTTTATATAATATATACTTAAAATAACTATTTATAATAAATATTTACTTCTATAATACTTAATTAGATAAAGGTCATATTTTATACTAGACAAATTCCTAAGGGACTTATAAACTAGAAAACTATAAAAACTATCTAGAAATTATATTTTACTTGTTAATTCTACTTAGATATGTTAATTAGAGAAATTATACTAGTTGAGTAATTTCATTTCTTTCAATAGTTTTAAGATTATAAAACTAATAATGAGAAAGATATTATAGTTTATTAGATGAAAATATAAGTTAATTATAAGAAGTTCCTAAATATAAGATATATAAAATATTAGAAGCTAAATATACTACTACGTATAAGTAATAATATCTTTATTTTTTTACTAGGAAGCTTAGAAGTCTCTTTAGTTATTAATAAAGTTTATTTATAGACTTTATAAATTATTATTCTTTTATCTTTATTTTTAGTTATAAAAGAAAAAGAATATCTAGAATATTACTATAACAAAGTAGTTTATATAAAACCTAACTTAGAACTTTACCTATATTCTAATTAGTAGCTACGAAATTAGGAATTTAGATCATTATAATTCTTTATATTTTTACCTTTACTTTTATAGATTTATATAAGAGGAATTTCAAGTTATAAAGTTTGATCTTTTTCATATTAATTTCCCTATTCTTAAGTATAATTAAAAGTTTTCTCTAGACTAGTAAAAGCTAATTTCTATTATTAATTGGTATAGAAATAGGTAGATTTTAGTAAATTACTTTATTAGATATCATAAAAGAAGTTTGGGCTTCCTGGAACTAAGTTTAGAATAGTAATAAAAAGAGGTTAAAGATTATATAATATTCTATAATACCAAAGGTATATTTCTACTAGAAGATATACTAGATAATATTAAGCTTACTTCTTTCTTTAAAATATGTCTATAAATAGGGCTAGCTAGCGGTTTCTATATTACTAATAATATTTCCTAGAATACTTAAAAAAGATATTTATTAATAGTAAGGTTTATAAAGTAAAATAGAATTCTTATTTAGATAGAAAGAAACTCTATAATACTAATATTATAGTTTTCCTATATTACTTTAATAGGAACTATCAGGCTAATCTTATAGTAGACTAGCTAAATAGTTATATATTTTACTTAGATTCCTTATAAAAAAGTTCTAGTAATAATAACTTTATTAAAGAAATTGGTAACTTCTAAGAGTTTTATAGAAGAGCTAGTATATCCAAAGATATACTTTATCTCCTATAAGTTAATATCCAAGTAGCTTTTATAGAGTAATAATAAGATAAATATTCACATGACTTAAGAACTATTAAATAGTCTAGAGCTTTTATTTATAATAAATTCTTAGATATTTAGGAAAGTTGTTAATATATAGAGAACTACTATTATAATAATTCTACAGTTAGCTTTCTTATTTATAGATAGTAGTTATAGATTAGTAAAGTATTCAGGCTTTATTAATCCAACTATAATAATTCGCTATCCTATCTAGTTATTATAGAGTAATGTTACTAGAATTATAATGATTACCTACTACTAGAGTTTATACTAATTCATCCTTATTAATATAATTAGGATTTATAAATCTATATATTAAATAAAAAAGTAAACAGGTTATTTCTAACTTTAATAAAGTTAATACAAGTAGATATAACTCTAAAAGCTCCTAGATATAAAACTCTAAAGCTTAAGACTCCTAAATTATAAATAAGTCTAAAATAATACTAAATCAATAAAAGGTTATTAGTAGACCTAGAATCCTACAAAATACTAGCTAGTAGTATAGTAGAAAACTAGCGTACTATAAAGCTACAAAATAGTTTTTAAAAATAGTTTAATTACTTACTAGTTAACTAAAAATAGTAATTATTCTTATAAATTATATTTTACTATTATAACTTAATGACCTATTCAGGTTAGATTCGTCAGCTATAAGAATATACTTAAAAAATTAGTTTATTAATTAGTAAGTAGATTAGTAGTAGTAGATTCCATAAAAAACTTTTTATAGATATACTAACTATACTTTCTCATACTTAGCTATGTAGGAAAACTAGCTTTACTTTATTTAAAAACTTGAATAGGATTAATAGTAAGTAAACTGTAATAATTAATAGTACTTTAAGAACTATTATACATAAGAGGATTTCTAGTAATTACTATACTTTACCTAGAGAAAGCTTTAATATTATAGATAAGTTATTAAATTCATCTCGTAAAAGCTTTAAATAAGCTGAAAGGGAGGATTATAATAGAGCTAGGCGTATGAATAGCTATAAGTATATATTATAAGTAAGCTAATAATAATTTCTAGTATAAATAGGATAGCTTGTTATACATAAATAAAAGAATCAACTTCTCTTCTCCTAATATTTCAGGATTTACTATTTGGATTATTTTGATTCTTAGATTATAGATCTACGAATATATTATTCTTTTCATAAACTATTTTTCGAAGATTTCCTATCTCTTTTTACCCTTTCTACGAAATTACGTATATATAATATATATGAAGCTTTCTTTAGTATAATAGCTAGGGATAGTTAGCTGGTTTTGGTTAGTTAGGCCTTCTCAGCCATAGCTTATTTTAGTATGAAGTATGATTTCTTATATATTTCTAATTATACCACTAAATACTATATACTATTGATATATTCCCCAAAGCTATTACTACTAATATCGATATTAATTAGATAGAATATAAATTCAAAAATGAAGTAAATCTATAGATAGTTAATCTATATAATATATAGTTATAAGGTATTACTTATTATAGCAAAGAGTTTCTTAGAATTAGAAAAAGTGCTAGTAAAGTATCTATAGTTCTTTATATATTCATTTAAAAGATATGTTAAAATAGAACTTACTACATTTAAGTCTTTAAATATCTAGTCTTAATTTATAAAGAAGCTATTTAAGTAAGATATAATCTAAGGCTTATTACTTCTATCAAGTTCTACTATCATTGACTAAGGCCTTATATTTTAATATAAGTTAACAGAATATTAGGTTTCCTGATTATTTAAAACAAAAATATTCTTAATAACGGATTTATTACGAATCTACTATATTTAAGCTGTATATTTATAATAGGTTTCTAAAAGCTTCTTAAAGTTAAGTATAAATTATTGTTAAATAGATATAACTAAATTAGTATTTAGGGCTAGTTTTCAAATGATTCTTATATCTATTATAGCTATATTTAATAATACAGAGTCTAAATAGGTCGATAATTAGACAATTGTATTACCTCATATAATAATCTATAGGTTTTATTATATCTTAATGCTAGTAAAAGTCTCCATAAAGTCTATTATTAGACTTTTCTTATTATATGCTTCTATTATATAATATATTAAGTAATAAGGCATTTAAGTAATGTTAAATTTAAATATACAAAAGATATATCTTGTATAGTAAAATATAGAAATACTTCAATTAAAGAAATCTAAAATAAAGAGAGATAATTTGGAAAGGAGCTATAGATTATATATACAATAAATCTATTATAATTAATAGTAGCAGAATAGTCTCTACTAGGTATAGCTAATTCTAATAAGGTATAGCCCATGATAGAAAGAATAGAAAGCTTTTAAGACTTATTTAATAGATATATATTCAGACGTTTTTAATTTTAAGAATACAAATATAAATATAATATCATAATCTTAAGACTTTTGATTAGAAATATAAATATCAGAGCTAATAAAGTATATTATTTTAATTGAAGTATATAATAGTATTACTACCGTTAAGTATTACTGTATATTGTTCGATTATATAAATCAAGTTTACTATAACAAGTTATTGAGCCGCTATTCAAGAGGTACTCTTTTGAGTAATATATAAATGTAATTAATAATATGACTAGACTAGATAACCTCATATTTATTAAGAATATACCTATATTTTATAGAAGATACTATTATTCTTCTACATATTATTACCTAGGCTTATATTCATAAAACGCTATAAAGGAAGTCTATTAGAAATATATTAGAAACATTATTAATATTACTTTAGCGATATATACTAGGCTCACTATTTCCTGTATTATAATCTTTCTCCTTTGATTTCATATATATATATATATATATATATATAGCAAGAAAGGATTAACTAGTAACGTCTATAGTATTTCCCGGTCACTTATAATACAATGTATGTTCTTAAATGCCCTTATAGTCTACAAGAACTTAACCTTATAACTATAAGGTTATATCTGAAAGATCATCTTCCTATTTTAATAGCATAACTCCAAGACTCTATATTTACTATTAATAATGATTTCAATTATAACTAAAGATTGTAAAATAATAAGAAAGTAAATAGAGTTCTATAATCTTAACTAGCTATATTTATTCTATTTACTATTACCTTTAGAAGTATAGATATTCTATATATACTATACGATATCTAAATAGTTATTTTAATTCTAAGTATCCTTACAAATACCCTATTGTCTTAGCATAATAATAATATTATAAATCTTAGTCTTATAATTTATAAGATTAGTAGAAAGTTGAAGGAACCTAATAATCCTGTTTTATTAATTAGAAGTTTCTAATTAATAACGTATATACTAGCTTGTAAAGAAGATTTAAATATTGTTAGGTATATTATAATATTCTTGAAATGGAAAATAATATTTCAATATTTTATTCTTTAGCCTACCTAAAAGTCGAATAGTAATCTAGTAGTATCTAAAGCCCTATAAGTTTAGATAGTTAGTCTAAATTCATTTACAGCTATCTCTAAGCCTTTAAATATATAGTAAATAGTAAAAGATATTTCTATTATAATAGGTAATAAGTTTCTACTTTTTTAAGTAAGTTATAATTTACGACCTCAATTAGAGATATGTAGTAGAGTTACTAAACCTATAGACTTTATAATTCATAATTTTGAAAACAGCTTGCCTCGTTAGAAATTCATCTAAAAGCTTCATTTCATAATATATTTTATAGTCAAGAAATAGACAGATATAATATTAATATTAGATGTCTATGAAAGAAGACTATTATAACATCTAAACTGCTATTTAAAAGGTTAATTAAAGAAGGAATTGAATGTATTATTGCTAAGAATATTAAAGAGAGTATTTAGTATAAACTTATTTTCTATAAGAATATTAAGTATTTTAAGTCTTGTATTGTGAATAAGGTTGAGAATAAAGATATCAATAAGGTAAATAAGAAGTCAAGACTTATAATCTATGATTTTAGAAATTATAATAAGTTTGAAATATCAATATAATTACTAATAATTTAATAAAGTGGCTAGTAGTTAGTTTCAATCACAATCTTAATTCCTTTCTAGTATAATAACTTAATCATACAGCTTTAGAATTATATATAAGTCCATATCTAAGCTAGAGTAGATCTTATAAAGTATATTATAGCAAAGTCACCTTTACATCTTATGAGGTAATATTTCCTAGAACTTGTAATAATTATTGTTAAATGACTTTATAGTTTTATAATGACTAGTATCTATTCATATATAACTTATTTTTAGTGTTATAAGAAGTAGTTGTAAATAGACATATTAATATACAACTCCTGTTTCCTTATTTTGTATTCCAAAAATGATACCTTTAGCTTTATAAATATATGAGTAGATAATATTCTCAGCTTCTTAGATATTACCTTTTTATACTATAAAGATAAAGATTTCCAGAAGACTTTATTTAAATTCAAATTTAAAATAGGTTCTTAGAGATAATACTGCTAACATTTAGAAAACAAATCTTTTCCCTTAAGAGTAATATCTTTTACTTTTATCAAAAGTATTAAGAATCAAAGCTAAAATTCCGGCTCAAAGGTCTGTTTATACTGATAGGATTTTAATACTAATTATAGGTAGTATTTAGATCATAGAAGAAAGCTAGTAGTTTGGGAAGCTTAGATATATCTTAGAGTAGCTTTAAATAGATCATTGGATAGTTATAATCTATATATACTATTATATTCTATGATATATGTTTGTATCCATAATGTTTTAATATATAATTAATAATTAAATCTAAATGTAAAGTAGAATCCTATTTAGATAACTGTTTATTTATATAAATAAACAGTTCTAATCTAAAATATCTAAGAGTTTAACATTTTATTTTAAGAATTAATAACATAGAGAATAATCCTATATATGTGGTTCTAGTATAAATAGACTCATAGCCTATACTTATAGCATTAATTAATCAATATATAATATTGAAGACCTTAAAGAAACGATATATTAAATAATAAATTTAAGATATATCTTGCCTTAATATACTAGCCAGAAGTATTATTCAGTTGTTTTATGTAATGTAAAAGTAAGAGTCTTCAGGTACTGAGATTAGTATATGTAATAAATATATAGAGCAGTAAATTTAATATTCTTAACATAACTTTAGCTTTATATTATTTAACTTTTTTAAAATATATCTTTATAGTTAAATTAATAGCTTATTTACTAGTAATATTAACTTCTTATTTTGATTACAGTTTGCAATAATTCTAGACTAAAAGACTACTACTAGTAATAGTCAATTGAATTTCTAAAGTAATCTTATGTATTATTTCTTTATTAAAAGTAAGATAAAGAATTGCTAGGAATATATTTACTTTGGAAATCTATATTATAATATCTAGTATATACCTTGCTTTTATTATAGTTGTATTATTTTAAAGAATCTTCTAGTATTCGAAATCCTATTATATTCTACCTATTTTATATATTAATTTTTATTTATTATATAAATATCTTATAGGAGGGGCCGATAGCTCGCTTTCTACTACGACTATTAGTAGATATATTACCCCCTAAAGTACAACTTTAGCCTTCCTATTCCCCCCCTTACTAACTACTATAGCTAACCCCTAGTTAATCTAGGGCTAAACCCCTCGTAGCTATAGTAGCTAGTATACCTACCCCATATTAACCTTTTTATAAATAATAAATAACTAATAACTC
>RYZW01000668.1:0-26997 GCA_004367215.1 Colletotrichum trifolii
ATAGGGGTAGAGGTTTAATAAAAATAACAAGGTTATTTAGAGTATTTCTCATGAGATATAAATAGAGTATTAATAGTGTTATTCGAAAGGCTAGCTTATAAGTAAGGCCCTCAAAACTAGAGGGGTATATTAGGAATAACGTATTCGAATAGTAGAGTTTTCACTAGAAGAACTCTTAGCTACGGCGCTATCTCTATAAGCCTCGCCTTACTTTAACCGGACAAAATAGGACTATGTATATTATACTTAGCTACGTTTAGTTATATATAATATATACTAGATTTTACCCCCTAATTACGTATAATAAATAGATAATACTTACTAAGTATATAGCGAAATCTTATAGGGGATTATAGTAAATCTCAAAAAACTATTCCTAATAAGTAAATACTATAAGATTAAAAATATTGATATATTACTAGGATAATAGCGAATATATTCATAAATAATAAAAAGAGTAGACAAAAACCTGATACTACTATTAGTAAAAATAAATTCTATTATTTAGACTATAAAAAGTTAATAAAATAAATAATAGTATTATAATAATATAATTACTCGTATCAAAAGAGGTATTATATATAATAAATAGTTAGTAATAAAATACAGGCTTTATAGGGGATATTAGGAGTATATAATTATAGATAATATATAATAAATAATTAGTAATATATCGCGGGCTCTATAATAAATATGAGAAGTATATAACTATAGCCTTAGGGACTAAAACTCTTAGAAGGGAGGATAATTATAAAGATATAATAAATAGACTATATAGTATACCTAGTAACTAGCTAGCTAAATACTAGAAGAGTTTTCAGTAGAAGGATTATAACTTAAATCTTTTAAATAATAATCTATATAGTAATATAGACCCTATTTATATATCTAAACTTTTCCTAGTCGAGGCTTTTAGCTATACTTTTATAGTATTTTAGTTTATATTCTCTAGGATAAAGAATAATATATAACTTTTTAAAGAATTCTTATAAAATATTATGTTAAGTATAATATAATACTAATACTAATTAAAAGCTATAGAAGTACTGAGTTTTCTATTAATATTATAGAAAATAAAGAAATTGAGTTATTTAGTTACTTTTGCTCTATACTTAGAATAGTATCTAAGCTTTTTAGCTTATATATAGATTTAACTATAATATTTACCTAATAATAGTATTCGTATTAATACTAGCTTATATCTAGTTACAATAGTAATGAAATTACTAATTATTATAGATAATTATACTCCTAGTTCTACTATTTAATCCTATAGTAGTAGAAGATCTTATAGTAATAGTCGGGGAAAGCTTTATTGAAACTAAAACCTAATATATAAAGGTAAAAATAACTACTAAAAATATAGGGTTAAAAACTTTTTTAAATTTCTCAAAATAGTATAAAGTAGAATACCTATTTTAAGATATAAAAGTTAGGTATTCTATAATCTATTACTTTTCGATAACTTTTATAATAGAATTAAAATTTCCTCAAAATCTATATAACTATGTATAAAAAAATAACTATAAAATAAATATAGAAATATCTAGCTATAACTATTATAACTAAGACTATTAATATATTAGACTAAACTTTAATAAAATTATTCTAAATACTATAATTAATAAGTAGTTTTGTAAGGATATGATGAATAGACTATATAGTACACCTAGTAACTAGCTAGCTAGGTACTAGAAGAGTTTTTAGTAGAAGGATTATAACTTAAATCTTTTAAGTAATAGTCTATATAGTAATATAGACTTTACTTATATATTTAAAATTTTCCTAGTCGAGGCTTTTAGCTGTACTTTTATAATTCTATTATTTCTATTTAATATTTTGAGTAATTAGTATAAGTAAGGATATTAGGTAGTAATTAATATTACGGAGAGTAACTACCTTATAGGTATAGATTTGATATAAGTTTCGATTAACTTTAATAATTAATACTTAATTTAGTAGAAGTATATAGCGAGATTACTACTATTATACTATATTATTGCTAGGGATTGAGTAAGTAAAGTAATAATAATAATAGGATAATTACTTTAGGGGAAAATAATCCTAAAAAGAGATATTTCTTATATATTACTTAAGATAATAATCCTAAAAAGAGATATTTATTATATACTACTCAAGATAATTTAAAACCTAGTATTAATACGAGTCTTTACTAATAATATATTAAGGAATTTAAGAAAGGGGAGTTATTAGAAGATTTAATATAAGATATATTTTATAGGTAAAAATACTTATTTCCCGATATAAGAAGAAAGAGTAAAGTAATTTCTACTATACTTTTAAAAGTTAAATAATTACTAGGTTTTTAGTAACTAATACCTTGATTTAATAAGTAATCCTAAGTATTATCCTAGATACTATTCTTATCTAGATTAGATATAATAAATATTATAAGTAAAGTATTTAAAACTATATAGTCCTAGATAGTAATATACTAAGAATGGATATAAAAGTAATAAGAAACTTATAAAAAGTAAATTATAGTTTTTATCTAATAACTAACCAAGTAATTAGTAGTATTTAGATTATTTAAGGATTAGGAAAAGTTATTTTTATATAATTATAGAATAATAGGGGAGGGGTTTATAGTTAAATAAATTAATAACTAGATTATTACTATTAAGGATAATTACTAGATCTAATTAAAGAATCTAGTTAATTAATAGATCTAGTAAGTATTTATAAAGCTAGTATTCTAATTCTAGATAGAATAGAGAAATTATAAGGCTAGCTTAGAAAATAAACCTATTTAGGCTAATTTTATTATATTTATTTACTAATAGTATATTAACTTAGAAATATAGGAGAAGTTATATAAATAGAAGCTTAAAGAAATATAATAAGGAAAATATTAGTTATCTATATAGTATTATACTAAGTAGTTAGTATTATATTAGAATTTAGGTAAACTTAGATTTAATTAGAATAAAAGAGAAGCTTTTATTTATTTCTATTATTTATATTTTAATTTAAAGAGAAAGATAGAGAAACTTAATATCCCTATCCTAAAAACTAGAAATATTATAATAGAAACTAAAAGATTATAGGAACTCTAATAGTATTATATTAGTAAACTAATATAAGATAGGTGGTATAAGCGAACTTATATAGACTTATAGCTATTCTAGTTACTATTACTTTCAAGGGAAGTAAACTAAATAGGTTTATTAATTCTATTAATACTAAGTAGATAGTAATAAAATACTAGTAGATTAAGTAATACTATACTTACCTTAGGTTAGAAGAATATATATATATTAGTTATACTATAGATTATAGAAATATATTTCTTATATAGTAAAATAAAATATAGAGTTATATATTATAAGTATAAAATAAGCATAAACTTAATACTAGTAGCTAGTTAATAGTAGAATACTATAAGCTTTTATATTTTAGTCTAAACTATTAATACTAGTTTTTATATTAAAGAAATCTAGGGAAATAAATAAATATAGAAATAGAACTAATAATCCTTATACTAATTAAGAAATTAATCTTTATAGGGAAAATAGCTAAAAACTTAGTAATTATTCTCTAGAATACTAAAAAGAGGGAAATAGTAGTAGATATAGATTTATACTTATAAGTAAACCTTATTAGTAAATAGCTAGTAATAATACTAGGACTAGTTCTAGCTAAAGTATTTATATTTATTTTAGAAAGATTTAATAGTTTAGTATTAAAACTAGAGAAGTATTACTAGTTAATATTCTTTTTTATAGACTTAAATAAGTATTTATAGAAATTATACTAATTATTTACTAGTATTTACTAGCTAGAAGGATATGTAGACTTCTTATTAAAATAGGACTCTATAGGTTAAAAAAGTATTATTATAGATATTTAGATAAATACTTAGTATTATAAATAGATATTTATTACTAAACTAAAAATATTTATTTAAGAGATTATTAGGAATAATAGGATTACCTATATATTATATATTAGTAAAATAAGTAATAACTTTGAGGCTTATATAGAAATCCTTAGGGAAATAAATAAAGTTATTATAATTATAGATATCTCTAAAGAACTTGGAATAAGTAAGGAATATTTAATAAAATTATAGTAAAATTAGTCCTAATCTTTAAAAATACTAAATATACTATTGAACTAGAACTAAGTAAGAAACTACCCTATAAGTTTATATATCTATTAAATAAGTAGTAATTAGAAGGGTTAAAAGTATATATTATAAAAACCCTAGTAAATAGATATATATAATTATCTATAAGTAAAATAAGTATACTAATTTGTTTTATTCTAAAGAAGGATAGTTTTTTATAATTATATATTAACTATAGAAGTTTTAATAAAGTTATAATTAAGAATTAATATTTATCACTAGTTATTAGCAAACTTCTAGATAGATTTTGGGGAATAATATAGATTTTGAAAATTAATTTTAAGGATATTTATTACTATATTAGGATTAAGTTAGAAGATTACTAGAAAATAGTATTTAGGATATAGTATAACTATTATAAATATATAGTAATACTATTTAGTTTTATATAAAGATATACTTTATAGCTTATATAGAGAACTAGGATAGCTAGGAATAGATATAGATTATATAATATAGTAATCTTAGGCTACTATAGGATAAAAGCTTTCTTATAGCTACTACTAGTTAGCTTACTAAGTTAAAATTTTATAACTTATAGAAACCTACTTTTCTACTAAATATTTTTTCCCTTACTAAACTTTTAACTAATACCTTTATAATTCTTTGACTTCTACTTCCTAGAAAGGTAAGGCTAGGATTTTAGTAATAGCTCTATTATAATAAATAGTTATGAAACGCTTAGTAGGGACCTCAGTATCCTAAAAAGTAATAATATCTACTGAAAACTCTACTAAAACTAGTACTAAAACTATAGTGATACCTATACTGCCTGAACCTTAAATAGTAATTATATTACCTAAATATATAGCGACTATAGTATTTATACGCATCCTCAAATAATAGTCTTTTTTTATAGAGATAATATTAGCTTAGTTTTCTAATAATAAGTATTTAACAGTAACCCCTATGCTATTATTTCACGATATAACTACTATTAACTATAAGGATTACTTAAAGCCCCCTAGTTACCTATATAACTTCTTTTATAAAAATGCTACCCTATACGAAATCGAGGATTAGCTAATAGTAATTCAAGATAGCTATACTTTATATCTAGGGGTTTCTATAGTATACAAAATTTATTAAGTTATATCTAAACTAGTATATAGCTTATAGACCTAGTAGTATAACTATTACTATACTTTATTACTAGACTATATATCTAAACTAGTATATAGCTTATAGACCTAGTAGTATAACTATTACTATACTTTATATAATTCTATATAGGCCGATTTTATAGTGTTTGTTTACTATTTATTAACTGACTTAATTCTATAAGAATTATACCTATATAGTATGCTTTATATGCTTTAATATAAGGGCTAGTCCCTACTAAAGCTTTATACTAAATAGTTAGCTATTTATAGGGCTCTAAGTACCCCTATAGAAATATTGAAGTTTTATACTTGCGTATTCTTCTATTACCTCAAAATTAAACTATAGTAGTATTTATAATACTAGAAGTTTCATAACTAGGTACTTAGGGTAATAGTTCTAGTAGCTGAATATTTCTAGGAAACTTTTCGGGAACTTTAGGATATGTTTATTAGTAGTATTAGGAGTACTATAATTACTACTAAGGAGTTAGCGCCTAAATACTATAGGGAGACTAAAAGTTCCCTAATAAAAAAGTTATACCTAGAAAAGTGTAAGTACCTAGAAGAGTATAAGTACCTTAAAAGCTACTCCTTATATGAAGTATACGGCAAATTAGGCTATATTATAGTTACTTATTACCGTAACAAATTCTATATATTTTACCAGAGACCAGGCTACCCTATAAGGGTTTACTATAAATACCTCGCTACTAAGGGCTTACTAATAAACCCCTAGAGCTATATAGAGCCTAAGGTTATATAGTATAGTAAAAATACTTAGAAAGTAGGTTACTTATTACTTTATAAAGGTTTACTATAAGTATTTTATTAAGGGTTTACTAAAAGTTCTTTAGAGTTATATTAAGCCTAGGAAGTAGCCTACTAGTATATTTACTATAAGTATTTCGCTAAAAGCTTGAGAAGTCCCTAGAGCTCTATAGAACTTAGGGCTATATAAGAAAGCCTAGAAGAGCTTACTAGTAAATATATACTAATATTTTAGTAGCTTGATTAGTTACGAGAAGTTTTAGATATTTAATTAGTATTTAGGAAGCCTTGCGGAGAATATTACTAATACAGGAAAGGGTTAGATATCCTAGGTTTAGCCTTAAAGATCCTAGTTAATATACTAAAGCCTCGCTAATAGGTAGGAGATTTCATAAGTTAATATACTTATAAGAAGTACTATTTACTTAATATAGTAATAGGAGCCTTATACGTTAATATATATATAGGATAAATAACCCTTATACGTTAATATATATATAGGATAACCTTTATATATTAATATACATATAGGATAAACAACTCCTATATATTAATATATATATATAAGATAACTCTTATATATTAATATATATATAAGAAGAATCCTCCTTATTCTTATTAATCGCTAAATAATTAGTAAATAGCTAGTAAATACGAACAATAGCTATATAGTGTTTATAAGCCTTAGGGCTTAAAGCTTATAAAGGGGGGGATAGTTATAAGGATATATTCTATAGCTTATATAGAGAGCCGGGATAGCTAGGAATAGATATAGATTACGTAATATAGTAGCCTCAGGTTACTATAGGATAAAAGCTTTCTTATGGCTACTACTAGTTAGCTTACTAAGTTAAAGTCTTATAACCTATGGAGACCTACTTTTTACTGATCTTATAACCTACAGAGACCTACCTTTCTACTAAATACTCCTTCTCTTACTAGGCCTTTAGCTAATACCCTTATGTTTTACTAATATACTAGTAACCTTTTAGATATATATTAACTATATATTCGCTAGCTTAATTAATATATATTCTATAGTATATATAGATAATATTATAATATATATAATAAATATTAGAGAAAATTATAGTAAGGAATTATTATAAGTATTTACTAAGTTATATAAAATATATCTTTTTATTAATTGTTTTAAATATAGATTTTATCTAGAAAAGATAGGTTTCCTAGGGTATATAATTACTTAGGAAAATATTAAAATAGATCTAGTAAGGGTTTAAGCTATTACTAAATAGAAGTTACTAGAAATATTTAAGGAGTTTTAAGTATTCTTAAGTTTCTATAATTTCTATTATAAATTTGTTATTAATTACTTAGGGGTAATAGTATTATTTATAATATTTCTTAAGAGGGGGATAGAGAAGAAAGTTTTCTTATAACTAGAAAATATAAATCTATATTCTTAGTACTATAAAATACTTTTTATTTAGTAATTATTTTATAGTACTAGGATTTTATTAGAGAAATTAAAGTAGAGATAGATATATTATAATAAGTAATCTTAGGTATTTTATTATAAAAAATAGAAAGTTAGTAGTAATTAGTTATTTAATATTTAAAGAAACTTAGTAAAGTAGAATAGAAATAAGGAATAAGCTAATAAGAGCTATTAGTTATTATTAAAAGCTTTAATGATTAGGAGTACTATTTAATAGGATTTTTGAAGAAATTAATAATTTTAATAGATTATTAGGTTTTAATAGGTATTATAATAGTATTAATATAAGACTTTTAGGGAAGGTTTATTTACTAGATCTATAAGTTCTTAGTATTTGATTTTAATCTAGAATACTAGTTTAGAGTTACTAATTTAGTAGATAGATTATTTAGATAGCTAGATTATATAACAGGGGAAATAGAGTATTATAAAATATTATTAATTTTTATAGATAAGTTATAACTTACTAAGCTATTACTAGTAAATATTTACTAAAAAGTTATTTAAGCTAAAAAGAGCTTAGAATTAATAAAAACTTTTATTTAGATAATATAAGTATAGGAAAAATACTTTAGTATGGAAATTAAATTTAGAGGTAGAAACTACTTAATTTCCCTAGAATACTACTTTATTAAAAATACTAGAAAATAGTAATAGTTATAGTTATAGTTATTCATAGTAAAGATATATATAGGAAAATAGGGAATCCTTGGTAAATATTAGTAAATAATAAGAACTTATAAGAAACTAGAATTATTATTCTAATATAGTATATTTTATATTTAGTAATAAGAAGTTTTATAAAAGATAAAATAGTATATTTTATAGGGAATTCTAAAAATATTACATAAATCGTTAAAAGGTTATAGATTTATAATAAGAATTATTAAGTATATATAGAAAAAGCCTAGAAAGTAGCTAGTAGATAGAAAAGGTATTTAGTAAATATAGAGGGGATACTCTTTTTCCGAGGAAAACTAGTTATACCTAATATAGAATCTCTAAAATATAAAGTTATTTACTTATATTATAATAAAAATAAGGTAAATTATATAAATATTAATAAAACCTATAATTTTGTAAAATAGAATTTATATTAAAATAATATAACTATAAATATATAAAACTATATAATATTAAATTAAATTTATTAGGGGATTAAAATACTAAAATATAAGTTGTATAGTTAATTATAGTTTTTATTTATCCTAGTAGGATTATTTCAAGAAATTAGTATAAATTTTATTATAGGATTACTAGAGAGTATATATAGAAATAGTAATATATATAATAGTATCCTAGTAATTATAAATAAATTTATAAAGTTTATAATATTTATTCTAATAATAAAATAGATAATAGCTATAAAGCTAGTAGTAATATTCTATAAAGGAATAGAATACTAATTTAGTATTTTAAAAAGTATCATTAATAATAAGGATAAATTCTTTACTAGTTAATTTTCAGAAGAATTTATAGTAGAATAACTAATTAAATAATAGCTATTAATAATATACTATTTATAGATAGATAATTAAATAGAGTAAATATATTAGATATTAAAGTATTACTTTAGAGTATTTACTAGTAATTCACTTATTATCTAAGTAGTATAACTTAGAGAAGCTATATTTATATATAATAATAATAGATATAGTATTACTAAGTATTTAATAATAGAAAACCTATATAGGTTTTACTTAAGAATAATTAAATATATAATTAAAAGAGACTTAATAGTATAAAGTATTATAGAGTAAATTATTTATATTAGCTAAATATATTACTAGATAGTAGAATATTAGTAAATAGTAGTTAAAAGTTAGGTAAAAATGTATAATTCGAGATATTAATTATAAGTATATAATTGGGGAGTAATTATTAAGTTTTTAATAAAAACCTTTAGGTTTAAATATAAGAAATTAGTATTAAAATATATTAAAGTTTAAATTACTAAGAAAGTAGGCGAATAGGTTTATAGGGTATATTTACTAGAATAGTATTACTAGATATATAATATATTCTCTATTGTTTTATTAAAACTATAAATAGAGTAGTAAAAGCATATTGATAACTAGGCTATTTTTCCTAAATTAGAGGATAATTTTATAGAATAAGAAATAGAGGATATTATAGTGAAATAAAGAGATGGAGATAATAGATATTTCTTTATTAGATAAACTAAGTAGTTTATAGAATATAATATATAGGAGATTATAGTTAATTTAAGTAATATATAAGAGGTTATTTAAAAACTTGAAAAACAGATAATTAGGTATTATAAGAAATAAGATAATTAGTTTATTATTAATACTAATAATTTAGTAATTATATTTTAGAGGAGGGGAGGAAATAATTCTATTAATTATTTAGATAATGTGAAAACTAGTCTAAGAAGTATATCCCTAAATTAGATATATTAGTACATCTTAGTAATAACTTAGTAAAAGTATATATAATAGAAATAATTATTATACTTAAAGCTTAAGTATATTCTTGTAAAAGTATCCCTAATTTGTTTTATAAGGATAATAGGGATAATAAGTATTATTAGTATAATAAGGATAAGTATTAGTATTATAGTAAGTACTATAGGTATAGTAGTTTACTAAGTAACCCTCTTAGTAATAGAAATCTTCTTTATAAAAATAGTTTTCTTAATTAGTATAGTTTTTTAGGGAAAAGTAAACTTTTAAGTAGTAGGTTAGTAGTTACTAGATATAGAAGTAATAGGAGTAAATATAAAACTACTATAAGTTTTACGCTTTTTAGTAAGAGGTTCCTCTTCTTCTTCTTCTTTATTTTTATTTTTATCTTGTTTTTCTTTATTTTTATTATTAGAAGAAGAATAATACTAGGGGCTTGCTAAGTAGATTTTAGAAGATAGGATATAATTAATAAGTATTAACAAGTTAGTATTACTAGTAGTAAAGTAGGGAACCTATGAAAAAGTCTCTATAATTTCAGATTTTTTACTTAGTTACTTTTACTCTATACTTATAATAGTATCTAAGCTCTTTACTTTATATATAGATTTATCTATAAATTTTACCTAATAATAGTATTCGTATTAATACTAGCTTATAACTAGTTAAAATAGTAATGAAATTACTTATTATTATAGATAATTATACCCCTAGTTCTAACATTCAACCTTATAGTAATAGAAGACCTCGTAATAATAGTCTATATAAAGAAAGCTTTATTAAGACTAGCTAGGACTTAATATATATAACTAAAAGTAATAATTAAGGTTATAGGGTTAAGGATTCTTTTGAACTTTTTAAAAATAGAATAAAATAGAATACTTATTTTAAGATATAAAAACTAGGTATTCTTTAATCTATTACTTTTCTATAACTTTTATAATAAAACTAAAATTTCCTCGAAATCTATATAGCTACTTATAGAAAGATAATTATAAGATAAATATAGAGATATCTAGTTATAATTATTATAACTAAANAGACTATATACCGTGTTATTTGTTTATCACAAAAGATAAATAAGCTATATAGTAGATAGATAGTAAAATATTTTAGTTTTATTTATTAAAGTATTAATCTTTTTAATTAATTAGTAATAATAATATAGTAAATTCTTAGTAATTTATAGTAAGAATATATATAAGATATAAATATTTATAGATAGAAGATATTTCTTCTAGGAGAGGTTAGTTTATAATTAGTTTTTTCTTTCTTACCCTTTTGAGGGAGTTCTGAATAATTTGGCTAGTTTTATATTACTTTACTGATAATTTAGTGAGTATATAGAAGAGTTTGTTTTTATATTTAGGGGTCATTCTTTGCTGTTTAAGTATATAGTAATAGATTATAGTTTAGTTTTATATTATTCAAGTAGTACTATATAACTTAAATAGAACCTAGGATATAAAATATTAATAATAAATAGTAAAGGGATAGTAAAAAGATGATTAACTTTATAATACTTTTCTTTATTTCTTTTATAAAGAATATACCTTATTAAGTAATTACTGATAATATAGAGTAGCTTCTTAGTATTAAGGTAAAGTGAAGAAAGATAGCTAAAGTAAAATAAATAGTTATTAAACTAAAGCTAAAGAAAACTTTTGTTAGTAATATTATTTTTATTATGAATAAAGGTATGAAGTATAGTAATAATAGACGTGATCTATAATATCTTGATAGAATATATAGTGTAATGATAATAAGAAGAGGAGAGGAATAATAAAAAGAAAAAGTATATAAAGAAGAGAAGTAATAGTAAGTTGAATAGTAAATATAAAGAGGGGGATAGGTATTATATAAATAGAAATAAGATAATGATGAAGTGTGTATAGAAGAGAATAGATAATATTTATTAAGTATATAGTAGAATCTTATAGGGGATTATAATGAATCTTGAAAAGTTATTCTTAATAAATAAATGTTATAAGATTAAAAGTATTGATGTGTTATTGGGATAATAGTAAATATATTTATAAATAATAGAAAGAGTAAATATAAACTTAATATTATTACTAGTAAAAATAAGTTTTATTATTTAGATTATAAAAGGTTGATGAAATAGATAATAGTATTATAATGATATAATTACTAGTATTAAAGGAAATATTATATATAATAAATAGTTAGTAATAGGGTATAGGTTTTATAGGGGATATTAGGAGTATGTAATTATAGACTATATATAATAAATAGTTAGTAATATAGTATAAGCTTTATAATAGATATTAGGAGTATATAACTATAGCTTTAGGGATTAAGGTTTTTAGAGGGGGGAATAATTATAAAGATATAATAAATAGACTATATAGTATACCTAGTAATTAGCTAGCTAGGTACTAGAAGAGTTTTTAGTAGAAGGATTATAATTTAGATCTTTTAAGTAATAGTCTATATAGTAATATAGACTTTATCTATATATCTAAACTTTTCCTAGTTAAGGCTTATAGCTATATTCTTATAAGTTTATAAATATTTAAAAGATAATTATCTAGGTATTTTATTAACTATTATACTAAACTAATAATATTAGAAACTAAGTATTAATCAAATAATATTTTAATATTAATACTTTATTATAATACTAGTTACTAGATATTTTAGAATATTATAATAATATAATTATAAGAGTTTTAAAAACTATCTAGCTATACTAGAAATATCTATATCTATATAAGTATTATTTATATATTAGTTATACTTAATTAATCTATTAAGATTATTCGGTAAGAAGAATAGACCGAGTTCTATTATACTTATATAGAAATTATAAATTAATTTATATTAATAATAGAGAATCTTTATATTGGTAGTATAAAGGCTCGTCTGAGGGGTAAGTAAAGCTTAGTCTATAATAAAAATATTAAAGTTACGGATATTAAAGTTATAATAAATATTTGAATAGAGTACTTATAGTTAGTAGTAATTAAATATCTTGAGATATTTAAATTGTATATAGCTATAAGGGTATAAAAGTGTAAAGGTATAAGGGTATAAAGGCGTAAAAGCATGAAAGTGTAAAAGTATAAGGTTATCGTGGAAGGAGTTATTAGTTATTTATTATTAAAAAGGTTAATATAAGGCAAGTATACTAGCTACTATAGCTATGAGGGGTTTAGCCTTAGATTAACTAGGGGTTAGCTATAGTAATTAGTAGGGAAATAGGAAAGCTAAAGTTATACTTTAGGGGGTAATATATCTACTAATAGTTATAGTAGAGAACGAGCTATTAGCTTCTCCTAGAAATTAAATTATATTCTTATAATATTATTTTTTATATTATTCTAGCTATACCTACTTAACGTAGTAGTTTAACGTCTAGCTAGCTTTTAATATTTTATAGTAAGAGTAGGAGGTTTGAATCCTATAGCGGGTAAGTATAACTAGTAGATATATACTACGTATTCTCCGATTATATAAACTATATAGTAATTACTACTAGCTATCAGCTCTTACTACTAACTATTAATAACTAGTAACTATTAATAGCTAGTAGTAAGTATTACCGGTTAACTAGTAGCTAGTATCACGTAACTATAATCTTATAATAAGTAATTGTAATAGATATAGGCCTATACTATACTTTCCCTTTATATATATATATATATATATTTTCTGTATTTATTAACTACTATATTAACTAACCATATCTTACTACTTAAGGTTTTCTCTGTTTAAGTAGTTCCTCAGTACTAGTAATATCTATAAAGTTTATAAGGTAAGAGCCGACTACTAGGTATAGCTTCTTTTATAGAGTTCGCGAGAAATAAATAACTTCAAATATATTAGAGACCTTTAATATAACTATAATATTATTCTAGCTATAAACCTTATTTCTTTCTAGTAGTTATAGAAATAAGGCTACTAGTAGGATATTAAGCTAGATTATTTATCTTAACTATAGAAAAGTAATTACTATGAAATTATAACTATTAATATTTAATATAACTAGTAAATCTTTAAGTATTATAGATTTCGTAAGAGGGTAATTATTATAGTAGTATAGTTAGTATAATATAAGTTTTTTCTTAGATATTACTAGTATTAGTAGTATACTATAGATATTATTGAAAAATCCCTAAGAAATAGAAAACAGTTCTAATACTAATATTCAAAGAATTTTGATAAAGAATTTCTAAACTACTTTAACTTAACTATATAAAATATTCAAATTACTAATAACTACTTAAAATATAATAGCTACTAGTTTACTTAGGAGGTATATAAAATATATAATATTAGTAAAACTAAGTAAAAGATTCGTTATATAGAACACGAGAATACTTTATATACTACTTTTAAGGAGTATATTATATTAGACTTTTACTTCTATTATTACAACCATAGTAGTTATATTTTAGTTCCAATATTTATAGATAAAGCTATTAGTTATTCTTAGGATTTCTACTTTCTTAATTATATTAAAGCTATAATAATAAGAGTATTCGGGAGTTTTATTATACTTTGTAAGTACTAGTATAGTATTAATATCAAGGTGTTTAATATAATAACGAGGTTCTTAAGTATAAGAAACTAAACTTAAATGTGGTTTCTCGAGGTATATACTTTATTTAGTTATTTTTACTCTATACTTAGAATAGTATCTGAGCTCTTTACTCTAAATATAGATTTAACTATATATTTTACCTAATAATAGTATTTATACTAATACCAGCTTATAACTAGTTAAAATAGTAATAAGGTTACTTATTATTATAGATAATTATACTCCTAGTTCTGATATTTAACATTATAATAATAGAATACCTTATAGTAATAGTTAGGGAAAGTTCTATTAAGACTAGGACTTAATATATATAGCTAAAAGTAACTACTAAAGTTATAGGGTGAAGAACCTTTTTAAACTTTTTAAAATAAAAAATAAAATAAAATATCTATTTTGAAATATAAAAACTAAGTATTTTATAACCTATTATTTCTCTATAACCTTTATAATAGAATTGAAATCTCCTCAAAATCTATATAGTTATATATTTAGTTACTTGTACTCTATATCTAGAATGGTATCTGAGCTCTTTACCCTAAATATAGATTTAACTATAGATTCTACCTAATAATAGCATTTATACTAATACTAGCTTATAACTAGTTAAAATAGTAATATAATTACTTATTCTTATGGATAATTATACTCCTAATTCTAATATTTATCTCTATAATAATAAAAGACCTTATAGTAATAGTCTATATAGAAAGAGTTTTATTAAGACTAAAACTTAATATACATAGCTAAAAGTAACTACTAAAATTAAAAGGTTAAGAATTTCTTTGAACTTCTTAAAAATAGAATAAAATAGAGTATTTATTTTAAGATATAAGAGTAAAGTAATCCGTGATTTATTACTCTTCTAGAACCTTTATAATAGAACTAAAATCTCCTCGAAAGCTATATAACTATTTATAAAAAGATAGTTCTAAGATATATATAGAAAAGTCTAATTATAACTATTATAACTAAAACTATTAGTATATTAGATTAAGTTTAAATAAATTATTCTAAATACTATAATTAAAAAGTAATTTATAAATATTTAAAAGAAAATTATCTAACTATCCTATAAACTACTATACTAAGCTAATAATATTAGAGACTAAGTATTAATTAAATAATACCTTAATATTAATACTTTATTATAATACTAATTACTAGATACTTTAGAGTATTATAATAATATAATTATAGAAGTTTTAAAAGCTATCTAGCTATACTAGGAGTATCTATATTTATACGAGTAAATAATATTAGAGACTAAGTATTAATTAAATAATACCTTAATATTAGTACTTTATTATAATACTAATTACTAGATACTTTAGAATATTATAATATCTTAATTATAGGGGTTTTAAAAACTATCTAACTATACTAGAAATATTTATATTTACATAAGTATTATTAACATATTAGCTATATTGAATTAATGTATTAAAATTACTCACTAATAAGACTTTCCGCTTAATGTAGTGGTTTTACGTCAGGCTAGCTTTTACCGTTTTACGGCAAGAGTAGTAGGTTCGAATCCTGCGGCAGGCAAGCGTGACCGGTAGCTACATGCCTTCCGGTTACGTAAACTATATAGTAACTATTACTAGCTATTAGTATTTACTACTCCTAACTATTAATAACTAGTAACTATTAACTACTAGCTAGTAGTAAGTATTACTAGCTAGCTAGTATTAGTATTATATAACTATAATCTTTAAAGAGTAACTACGACGGATATAGGCTTATACTTTCCTTTTGTAATATACCCTATATTTGTCAGCTATCCCATTAACTAACTATATTTATTACCTGAGGTTTCCTCCGTTCAAACAGTTCCTTAGTACTAGTAGTATCTATAGGGTAAATAAGGCAAAAGCTAACTACTAGGTATATCTTCCTTTAAAAGGTTCCCGAGAAATATATAACTTTAAATAGATCAAAGACCTTCAATACAACTAGTACTAATAAGAATAAGCTAAGTCTTACTATATTTATATAGAAGTCCTAAGTTAATTTATATTAGTAATAGAGAATTTTTATATTAGTAGTATAAAGTCTCGTCTAAGGGGTAAGTAAAACTTAGTCTGTAATAGGGATATTAAGGTTGCGGATATTAAGATTATAATAAATATTTGAATATAATATTTATAGTTAGTAGTAATTAAATATCTCGAGATATTTAAATTATATATTAATAGCTATAAAGGTATAAAGGTATAAGGTTATCGCGGAAGGAGTTATTAGTTATTTATTATCTATAAAAAGGTTAATATAGGGTAAGTATACTAGTTATAGCTACGAAGGGTTTAGCTTTAGATTAACTAGGGGCTAGCTATAGTAGTTAGTAGGGGGATAAGAGGGCTAAAGTTTTACTTTAGGAAGTAATATATCTACTAATAGTCGTAGTAGAGAGCAAGCTATCAGCCCCTCTTGTATAGTTATATATAAGAAAATAACTCTAAGAAAATATAGAAATATTTAGCTATATCTATTATAACTAAAACTATTAGTAATTTTAACTAAGTCTTGAGAAAATTATTTTAAATATTATAATTAATAAGTAACTTATAAATATTTAAAAGAAAATTATCTAGTTATCCTATAAACTACTATACTAAACTAATAATATTAGAGATTAAGTATTAATTAGATAATACTTTAATATTAATACTTTACTATAATACTAGTTACTAGATACTTTAGAATATTATAATAATATAATTATAGAGGTTTTAAAAGCTATCTAGCTATACTAGGAATATCTATATCTATATAAGTATTATTTANCATATGAGTATTATTTATACATTAGCTATACTTAATATATCAAAATCGTTTACTAATAAAAGTAAGCTAAGTTTTACTATACCTATATAAGATATATACTTGGTTACTTTTACTCTATACCTAGAATAGTATCTAAGCTCTTTACCCTATATATAGATTTATCTATAAATTTTACCTAGTAATAGCATTTATGCTAATACTAGTTTATAACTAGTTAAAATAGTAATGAAATTACCTATTATTATAGATAATTATACTCCTAGCTCTGATATTTAACTCTATAGTAATAGAAGACCTTATAGTAGTAGTTAGGGAAAACCTCATTAAGACTAGGGTTTAATATATAAAGCTAAAAGTAACTATTAAAGTTATAAAATTAAAGACCTTTTTGAACTTTTTAAAAATAGAATAAAACAAAGTACTTATTTTGAGATATAAAAGCTAGGTATTCTATAATCTATTACTCTTCTATAACTAAATAATCCTTAGTATAGCCTAGTAACTAGAGTTATAGTATACTATACTTTTATAATAATACTAAAACCTCCTCAAAATCTATATAACTACCTGTAAAGAAATAACTATAAAATAAGTATAGAAATATCTAGCTATAACTATTCTAACTAAAACTATTAATATATTAAACTAAGCTTTAATAATATTATTCTAAATACTATAATTAACAGGTAACTTATAAATATTCAAAAGCAAATTATCTAGCTATCTTATAAACTACTATACTAAACTAATAATATTGGAGACTAGGTATTAATTAGATAATACCCCAATATTGATACTTTGTTATAATACTAGTTACTAGATACCTTAAAATATTATAATACTATAATTATAGTAGTTTTAAAAACTATCTAACTATACTAGAAATATCTGTATTTATATAAGTATTATTTATATATTAGCTATACTTAATTAATATTAAAATAGTTTACTAATAAAAGTAAGCTAAGTCCTACTATACTTATATAGAAATTATAAATTAGCTTATATTAGTAGTAGAAAACTTTTATATTAATAGTATAAAGTTTTATCTTAGAGGTAAGTAAAACTTAATCTATAATAGGGATATTAAGGTCGCGGATATCGAGGTTATAATAAATATTCAAATAGAGTACTTGTAATTAGTAGTAATTAAATATCTCGAGATATTCGAATTATATATAGCCGTAAAGGTATGAAGGCGTAAGGGTATGAGGTTATCGCGGAAGGAATTATTAGTTATTTATTATCGAAAAGGTTAATATAAAGCAAGTATACTAGCTATAGCCGCGAAAGGTTCAGCCCTAGATAAACTAGGGGCTAGTTATAATAGTGAGTAGGGGGGGGTAGGAGAACTAAAGTCGTACTTTAGGGGGCAACATATCTACTAATAGTTGTAGTAGAGAGCAAGCTATTAGCCCCTCCTATAGGATATATACTTAGAGCTATCTATTTAATATATTTAGAACTAAAATAAAAATACTCAATCTATTAAAATAACTATTAAAGCTTACGTAGAAGCTATAAAGTAAAAGAATAAGCTATTTTACGATTTTTAGTTCAAAATTTAATAAGCTATAATATTTCTTTATAACTAAATAGTAATATATTTTGAAGCTAACAAATACTATACTAGAAGTTTTATAAAGCTACTTAAGAAGATAATACTATAAAACTAGACTTAACTTACTTCTATATTTATAACTAGAAATAGTTTATTCTAATTACTAATATAAAACTAAAGTATAATTAGTTAACCTTTTTTAAGGAATATATTTCTATTGGGTTTTTAGTTAGATGTATTCTAATTAACTAAGATTAAGTATAGAATTTATCTTGAAATAAAGTTATAGTAACCTATAATATCTTTTTAATAAAATACTTTGTTTAAAAGAGATTTAGTTTTTTTATAAGATAATTTTAAATAGTTTAATTCTAATAAAGTCTTTTACTAGTTATAAGAGTAAATAACTATAGTAAAGTTATTTGAGGTTAGTTTAGTTATTTATTTAAGTTTCAGTAAAAAGCTTAATAAAGTAGTTTATATAATAGGAAATAGTTCTAGTAGTTTGAGGTTTTGTATCTATATAATAGCTATTTTTAAGTTTTTAAAAGTAAGTTTTAAAACTATGAAGTTTATGTTTATAACCCTTCTAGAGTTATTTATTATATTAATCTATAATCTTATTTATATAGATAAAACTATAGGGAAATCAAGAGTTTAGGTATTTTTAGAGAAACTCAAGTACAAAAGATAGATAAAGTATTATATTAGAGTAGGTAAGAGATCTTTATTTAAAGCTATTTTCTAAACTAGTATTTTTTAGTCATTTCAAGATATTTCAAGATATGTTTACTTATAGGTATAAAATAGTATTAATAGTTAACTAGAAGGGGTTTTAGAGGTTTTCATTTACTTGAGGATTCTAAGATGCGGATATTATGATTTCTAATAACGAATTTTAGCTATAAAATGAATTAGATATTAGAGAATACTTAAAGTATAGGAGAATAGCGGCTTTTATTCTAGGAATTCTATAATAGAGACTATTACTATTACTTATATCTCATTTAATAGTATTTATTTATTTATATATACCCGCTTAACGTAGTAGTTTAACGTCTAGCTAGCTCTTACTATTATGGTAAGAGTAGTAAGTTCGAATCCTATAGTAGGCAAGCGTAACTAGTAGCTATATACCTTCCGATTACGTAAATTATATATAGTAACTACTACTTACTACTAGTATTTACTAACAACTATTAATAACTAGTAACTATTAATATTAATAGCTAGTAACTACTAATATTAATAGCTAGTATTAATAGCTAGTAATAGGTACTATTAGCTAGCTAGTATTAGTATTATATAACTATAATCCTTAAAGAATAACTTTAATAGATATAAGCCTATACTTTCCCTTTATATACCTTCTATATTTGTCAGTTATTATATTAACTAACTATATCTTACTACTTAAGGTTTTCTCCATTTAAATAGTTCCTCAGAACTAGTAGTATCTATAGGGTAAAATAAAGTAAGAACTGACTACTAGGTATAGCTTCTTTTAAAAGTTTCCCGAGAGGTAAACGATTAAATAGATCAAAGACCTTTAATACAACTACTACTATTTATATATTAAAGTTATAGTAATAGCTAAATTGGCTTATCTCGGGAGTTATATTAAATTATATTTTTAGAGTAAAGTTAGTAAAACGTTTATAAGAGGCTTGAAGATTTTAGGGTATTTCTAGGTTTATACTTATAAGCTTAATAAATATTAGTATTTCTTAAGAATTAAGGTTTAACTAGTAATTTATAAGAATTAATAGTTCTAAGATTACTATAAGACTTATATAGTTATTCTAATAGGTATATTATTTTGAATCTTTATAGTAATTAGTAATTAGTTTCATTTTGAGCTGTTTTAATATAATATAGTTAATATTTTTACATATAGTGTTTAATAAGGTTATTTACATAGATATACTATTAGGTTATTAAATACTACGTAGGATTTATTATTTTAATAAAGTATTATATAGCTTTTAGATGTTTCTTTTCTTCTAGTCATATTACTTAGAAATAGGTTTTGAGTATTTTAGCTTTAAACCTACTATAGGAGAGCTATATTACTAGTTTAAGGGGTATATTATTTTTTCCTTCTATGTTAGTAACTATATATTCTTTTTCTTCTTAAAAGATATTTCTGAAGTATTTGTATTATTAGTAGATTTCTAAAAGAAGTATTATTTTAAGGAAAATAGAGATTTATAGTAGTTTCTTAGTATTAAATGGTTATTTAAGATTGGGTAGTATAATAGTTATAGTTCTTATAAGTAATATATATTGAAAAGTTGTTTAAGTGTTTTATAAAGTATATATAGTATATTAAATAGTTTGAAACTTCTCTAAAAGCTAAAGAATTCCTCTTATAGTATTATTAAGCTTTTTATGTATAAATTAAATACTATTAATAAGATATTAGTTTTATTAATTATATTATAGTTATGATAAGACTAGATATTACTTCTATAGTAAGCTGATTATTATATTTTAATTATAACGATTTAGATAACTACTATATAGAGACTAAATGAATAATATAATATTTTAGTAAAATAAAGAATTTCTACTTTGAGTTTACCTATAAGGTTAGTGATCTGTTTAATAGCCTCGTGATGACTATAGATACTAGCTTTATAGATAATAGTAATAATTAAAAGAGTTCTTAAATATGTATTATATATTTCTTCAGAAACGTAATAGTATAGCAAGCTAATAAACAAAATACTATTACTATTTTAATAATTAAAATAGATTTTTTTGTATTATTCTAAGTTATTTAACAAACTACTTTTGCAAGCTAGTTTATTATTATAGTTTCAGTAGAACTTGTGATGAATATATTTAATAAAAGTAAAATATATCAAGTTTACTTAGCTATCTAAATCTAGTATAATAACTAGTAGATAATATATTTTATAACTATTAAAATAGTATAACTATATATAAAGTTATAGTATAAATATATTTATAACTACTAACTATAATAAGAAGCTTAGTAGGGTATTTTAAGATTAAAGATATATTTTTAAAGGATTTTATAATTAATAGTTTTATACAATCTCTCTAGAGTCACTAGTTTGGTTTTCTATTATTTAGATTAATATAATAGATTAGTTAAACTATTTAAAAGTATAGTAAGAAAAGGAATTTTAGGAAGTTAAAAATACTAGAAATATATATAAGGATATAGTAAATGGACTATATAGTACGCCTAATAACTAGCTAGCTAAGTATTAGAAAAGTTTTTAGTAAATAGATTAAAACTTAGATCTCTTAAGTAATAGTTTATATAGTAACATGAACTTTATTTATATATCGAAACCTTTCTTAGTCGAGGTTTTTAGTTATATTTTTATAATTCTATTATTTTTACTTAATCTATTAAGTAACTAGTATAAGTAAAGATATCAAGTAGTAATTAATATTATAGAGAATAGTTATTTTATAAATATAGATCTAATATAAGTTTTAATATACTTTAATAATTAGTATTTAACTAAGTAGAAATATATAGTAAAACTATTACTATTATATTATATTATTACTAGGGACTAAGTAAATAAAATAATAATAATAATAGGATAGTTACTTTAGGGGAAGATAACTTTAAAGAGAGATATTTCCTATATATTACTCGAGATAATTTAGGGTTTAGTATTAATATAAGTTTTTACTAATAATCTATTAAGGATGTAAAGAAAAGGTAATTATTAGAAGATATTATATAAGATATATCTTATAAAAAGGAATATTTATTTCTTGATATAAGAGGAAGAAGTAAAGTAATTTCTGCTATATTTCTAAGAATTAAGTAGTTACTAGGTTTTTAGTAATTGATATTTAAATTTAATAAGTAATTTTAAGTATTATTATAGCTACTATTCTTATTTAAGTTTAACCTAGGAAGTATTATAAGTAAAATACTCGAAATTACATAGTTTTAAATAATAATATACTAAGAATAAATATAAAAGTAATAGGAAACTTATAAGGAGTAGATTATAGTATTTATTATAAGGATATGATAAACGGACTATATAGTACGCCCAGTAACTATTTAGCTAAATACTAGAAGAGTTTTCTTAGTAAAAGATTACAACTTAGATCTTTTAAATAATAGTCTATATAGTAATATAGATTTTACCTATATATCTGAACTTTTCTTAGTTAAGGTTTTTAGCTATATTCTTATATTTCTATTATTTCTATTTAACTTTTTAAATAACTAGTATAAGTAAAAATATTGGGTAGTAACTAGTATTATAGAGAATAGCTACTTTACAGGTATAGACCTAATATAAGCCTTAATAAGCTTTAATAATTAGTACTTAACTTAGTAGAAATATATAATAAGACTATTATTATTATACTATACTATTACTAGGAATTAAGTAAGTAAAGTAATAATAATAATAATAGGATAGTTATTTTAGGGGAAAATAACTTTAAAGAGAAATATTTCTTATATACTACTTAAGATAATTTAAAACCTAGTATTAATATAAGCTTTTACTAATAGTATATTAAAAAATATTAAGAAAAGGGAATTATTAGAAGATATTATATAGGATATATCTTATAGGAGGGAATACCTATTTCCTAATATAAGAAGAAAAAGTAGAGTAATTTCTATTATATTTTAAAAAGCTAAATAGTTACTAGGTTTTTAGTAACTAATACTTAGATTTAATAAGTAATCCTAAGTATTATTATAGCTATTATTTTTACTTAAGCTAGATCTAGTAAGTATTATAAACTAAATACTCGAAACTATATAGTCTTAGATAGTAATATATTAAAAGTAAATATAAAAGTAGTAAGAGGTTTATAAAGAGTAGATTTTAGTTCTTATCTAATAACTAGCTAAGTATTCAGTAGTATTTAGATTATTTAAAGATTAGGAGAAACTACTTTTATATAACTATAAAATAATAGGGGAGGAGTTTATAGTTAAATAAGTTAATAACTAGATTACTACTATTAAGGATAACTACTAGATCTAACTAAGTAGTATAATTAACTAAGAGATCTAGTAAATATTTATAAAGCTAGTATTTTAGCTCTAGATAGAATAGAGAAACTATAAAGCTAGCTTAGAAGATAAATTTATTTAAATTGATTTTATCGTATTTATTCGCTAATAGTATATTGATTTGGAGATATAGGAGAAGTTATATAGGTAGAAGCTTAAAGAGGTATAATAGGGAGAATACTAGTTATTTATATAGTATTATACTAGATAGTTAGTACTATACTAGAACCTAAATATACTTAAATTTAATTAGAGCTAGAGATATCGCGATAGAGGTCGAAAAACTATAGGAACTCTAATGGTATTATACTAGTGAACTAATACGAGACGGGGGGCGTAAGCGAACTCACACAGGCTTATAGCTATTCTAGCTGCTACTACCTTTAAAAGTAGTAAGCTGAATAGGTTTATTAACCCTATTAACGCTAAGCGGATAGTAATAAGACGCTAGTAGGTTAAGTAATATTATACCTACTTTAAATTAGAAGAATATATATATATTAACTATACTATAGATTATAGGAGTATATTTCTTATATAGTAAGATAGGATATAGAGCTATAAACTATAAGTCTAAACTAAACGTAAACTTAATACTAATAGTTAGCTAAAAGCAAAGTATTATAAGCTTTTCTACCTCAGTTTAAACTATTAATACTAGCTTTTATATTAAAGAAATCTAGGGAAATAAGTAAGTACAGAGATAAAACTAATAGTTTTTATATTAGTTAAGAAATTAGTCTTTATAGGGAAGATAGCTAAAAGCTTAGTAATTATTCTTTAGGGTATTAAAAAGAAAAGAATAGTAATAGATATAGATATATATTTATAAGTAGACTTTATTAGTAAATAGCTAGTAATATTATTAGGATTAGTCTTAGCTAAAGTAACTATACTTATTTTAGAGAAATTTAATAGTTTAGTATTAAAGTTAGGGAAGTATTACTAGTTAATATTCTTTCTTATAGATTTAAATAATTACTTATAGAAATCATACTAACTATTCACTAGTATTTACTTATTAGAAAGATATATAGATTTCTTATTAGGATAAGACTTTATAAACTAAAAAAGTATTATAATAAATACCTAGATAAATACCTAGTATTATAAGTAGATATCTATTACTAAACTAGAAATATTTATTTAAGAAATTATTAAGAATAATAAGACTACTTATATACTATATATTAGTAAAGTAAATAATAACCTTAAAGTTTATATAGAAGTCTTTAGAGAAATAAATAAAGTAATTATAATTATAGATATCCCTAAAGAATTTATAAATAAATAGGGAGTATTTAATACAATTATAGCAAAACTAATCCTAGTTTTCAAGGATACTAAGTATACTATTAAACTAGAACTAAATAAAGAATTACTTTATAGGTTTATATATCTACTAAATAAATAGTAATTAGAAGAATTAAAAATATCTATTATAGAAAATTTAGTAAATAGATATATATAGTTATCTATAAGTAAAATAAATATATTAATCTTTTTTATTCTAAAAAAAGATAATTCCTTATAATTATATATTAATTATAGAAATCTTAATAAAATTATAATTAAGAATTACTACTTATTACTACTTATTAGTAAGTTTCTAGATAGACTTTAGGGAATAATATAGATTTTAAAAATTAACTTTAAAGATACTTATTACTGTATTAGGATTAAGCTAGAAAATTACTAAAAAATAGTATTTAGGATATAATATAGTTATTATGAATATATAGTAATACTATTTAGTCTTATTAATATACTAGTAACCTTTTAGGTATATATTAACTATATATTTATTAGCTTAATTAATATATACTATATAGTATATATAAATAATATTATAATATATATAATAAGTACTAGAGACAATTATATTAAAATATTATTATAAATACTTACTAGGCTATATAAAGTATATCTTTTTACTAAGGTTTCTAAATATGGATTTTATATAGAAAAAATAAGTTTCCTAAAATATATAATTACTTAGGAAAATATCAAAATAAACCTAGTAAGGGCTTAGATTATTACTAAGTAGAAGCTATTAGAAATATTCAGAAAACTTTAAATATTCTTAGGTTTCTATAATTTCTACTATAAATTTATTATTAATTACTTAAAAGTAATAGTATTATTTATAGTATTTTTTAAAAGGGGGATAGAAAAAACGGTTTTCTTATAGCTAGAAAATATGAAGCTTATATTCTTAGTATTATAAAATACTTTTTATTTAGTAATTATTTTCTAGTACTAGGACTTTATTAGGGAGATTAAAGTAAAGATAGATATATTATAGTAAATAATCTTAGGTATTTTATTATAAAAAGTAGAAAACTAGTAATAACTAGTTATTTATTATTTAAAGAAGCTTAGTAAAGTAGAATAGAGATAAAGAATAGGCTAATAAAAATTATTAGTTATTATTAAAAGCTTTAATTACTAGGAGTATTATTTAATAGGATTTTTAAAGAAGTTTATAATTTTAATAAACTATTAGGCCTTAATAGGTATTATAATAATATTAACGCGGGAGGTTTAGAGAAAGCTTACTTACTAGATTTATAAGCTTTTAGTATTTAATTTTAATCTAGAATATTAGTTTAAAATTACTAATCTAGTAAATAGACTATCTAGATAGCTAGACTATATAAAAAGGGAAGTAAAATACTATAATATATTATTAATTTTTATAGATAAATTATAACTTACTAAGCTATTACTAATAGATACTTACTAAAGGGTTACTAAAATTAAAAAAAGCTTAGAATTAATAAAAACCTTTATTTAGATAATATAAATATAAGAAAAGTATTTTAGTATAGAAGTTAGATTTAGAAATAGAAATTACTTAACCTCTTTAAAATATTATTCTACTAGGGATACTAGAAAAATAGTAATAATTATAGTTATAGTTACTTATAATAAAAATATATATAAGAAGATAAGGAATACCTAGTAAGTATTAGTAAGTAAAGAGAACTTAATTAGGAATAACGCGTTCGAGTAGTAGAGTTTTCGCTAGAAGAACCCTTAGCTGTAGCGTTATCTCTATAGGCCTCCCCTTACTTTAACCGGACGAAATAGGACTACGCGTATTATACTTAGCCATATTTAGTTACACATAATATA